>BRDA01002438.1:42918-59862 GCA_036984385.1 Crenuchus spilurus
ATGCACGTTAAATCCCGCAAGTTACGTTACTTCGGTCATGTGATGAGGCATGCACATGAGAGCATTGAAGGAAGTGTTATGACTGGACTTGTGGAGGGAGTCAGAAGACGTGGAAGACCAAGAATAACCTGGATGGATAACATCAAGATGTGGACTGGATTATCAGGTGCTAGCCTTCTACAAGCAACCAGAGACAGATGGCATTGGAGAGAAGTGACTCGTCTGTGCAGCCTACCATCGCGAAGCGATGACTGCGTGTGACATGACATACATGCATACATACATACATACATATATATATTTGTGTGTATGTATGTATGTATGTATGAAATAGACCCATAATGTATTTATTTTATTCAACATATATATTGTCAACAAGAGTTTATTCAATCACATGCTCATTTAATGAAATTATATTTTTGTCATTTGTTTTGCTTCTGAGTCATTTCAGACACTACAACTCAAAATATACACTGAGTCACCACAGGTCAGGTCAAAATAAAATGTCCTTACATTTATGAATTTAGCACTCACACTTACCCAGAGTGACTTACAGTTACAGTTATGTTCCCTTTATATGTGAATGTATAGGTAGGAGTCTAGCCCAAGGATTGATATAGAGTAGTGTGAATGCCCAAAATGAGGATTGATCTCCAGGCTGCCAAATGAACCCACAACACTACCAACTGTAGTTTGCCAGGCTTCCTTATCAATCTTCTTACAATGAATTAAGATAATTTTGTGATAATTTTAAATGATACAGTCTTAAATTTGGACACCCCTGGTTAATTACATGTTTTATTAATTTTGATAGGGTTGAAGTGAAAATAAGTTCTAGAGAGATTACATTTAAGTGTGACTCAGCATGCACAATTTCAAAATGAATTTAACTTATTGGGTTAAATAATAGAACATACAATATAAAATGAGCCATAAGTTCTGCATGTGTATATATTTTTGCACACTGTATTATGTTCAGTATACAGTACCATTCAAAAGTTTGGACATTGAAAGAAGTATTTTTTACCTACATTTCGAATTAGTACTGAAGTCATCCAGACTATGAAGGAACACATAAGGAATCATGTAGTAAACTTAAAAGTGTTAAACAAACCAAAATATGTTTTAGATTTTAGATTCTTCAGAGTAGACACACAACTGATGTCTCAAACACATTAAGAGGCAAGAAATGCAAGTCATTAACTTTTGACAAGACACAGCTGTTAACTGAGAGTTATTCCAGGTGACTACCTCATAAAGCTGACTGAGAAAATGCCAAGAAAGCTGTCAACTAAGTAAGAGGTGCCTACTTTGAAGAATGTAAAATATAAAACATGTTCTGGTTTAACATTTGTTTACTAAATAATTTCATGTTTATTTCTTCATAGTTTGAATGACTTTAGTATTAATCTACAATGCAGAACATTTTTAAATCATGAAAAACCACTGAATGTCAAGAAGCTGTTCAAACGTTTGACTGGAACTGTACATATTATCAGAATATTATGACCACCTACCCAATAGTGGGAATAACCACCTTGCTGAGTGGTGATCTCAGACACTTTCCTGTTGATTATAGAAGTGAACTGGTCCACTGTGGCGAGTACCTCTGTACCACTCACCAGAGTCATTGTTGCCTCTCTGGCATAAGAGGTTTGCTGTTATGCCATTTGGAGGCACTCAGTTCATGCATTCTCTGTACACTTTCAATACGGCGGCTCTAGGACATCCTACATAGTTAGTGGTTTCTGAGATGCTACCACCCTTCACCATATCATCATGTCCTTTTGGACATCAGTCTCATCATGTCCTTTGTCCATGATGATGGTTTTATACTTTGTATAACCAGTAATGATCATAATGTCCTGATATGACTGTGTATAAACAGTACCTGTGGATTAAAATGTTTAGTTCTCTGTAGATGGTGTTGACACATTTTAACTTAGAATTGAGCAAAACAAACTTTAGCATTAGACTGTACAAGTAAAAATGTTGAATCTTGAAAACTATCTTCCAAGTTTCACTGCTAACACTTTCTTATCTAAACCCATATTACAGAACTCCACAGGCTGTCAGGCCCAGTTGTGGGTTTTCAGTAGCTGAATTTAAATTCAGTGACTCTGTGACAATTGGACCAGCTGGCACAGCTGTAGTGGCTACTGTGATGTAAATTGGACATCTGCCACACATAACTTCTGCAGTCTATCCCCTCTAGAATCACTTCGGCTACATTCACATTACAAGCCACTTTGCTCAAATCTGATTTTTTGCTCAGATCAGATTTAACTATGTTGAAGGTTCACATTCACAAATGTAAGTGAGCTGCATCTGTCTGTAACGTGAACGAATCTGTCCCTGAAATGGCTCACATGCGCACATTGATACGTGGATATATGTCGCCTTCATTGCAAACAACAAAAAGTGTCACGTTTGTGCAGGGTTGCCAGGTATGCAAAAGTACATTCGTGTATGAGTTGGTGGCTTGCAGGTTTTTTGCACTAAATAAAAGAAGAGATTGACTGAGAAAGTAAAATATGAAGATTATTTACGTTTTAAAGCTCATTGAAATGTACGTTTCACTTTAGACTTTTGGCTAGTTTCAGTTTGTGTAGTGTCACTTTCTGTTACAAAATCTGTAGGAGTTTTGGGGGATCTGGCAACCCTGTATTTGTGAGACGACTGATTTTAGTAAAACGAGTAAAACAGACGTGTTGGTAGCTGATGTGTGATGGTGTTTTGCTCAGAAGGACATCAGATCTGAGCCACATTAAGACAAAAGATCAGATTTTAGTCACGGATCAGTTGCTGATCCTTTAAAGGTGATGTTGGTAATCTCTCTTCTGATTGGCTGTCCTGTATCTTCCCTCATTCAAAAAGCAGCCCAGTCTGAATGCGCAGAGCTTTGTCCTCTTCTTTTGTATGTGAGGATCTTTAGAAGGTTGTAGTGATATATTTGCTTCCTGAAAGTCAGCAACAGTACATTTAATCAGTTTACTGTCTAATAACTACTGCAGACTGTCGGCAGGAACAACACTCATTATACGTGTGGGTGAAAATGGGAGGGGCTAAACTGATGTCACAACCATAATAAGTTCAAAACATGCTGTGTTTGCAGAAACTATAACAATGAGTTCAAATCCCGATCATGCTGCTTGACATTGGCAGCCGTGGCCCGAGAGAGAAAAAATTGGCTGTGCTTTTTTGGGTGGGTAAGATGGCACTCTCTCCCCAGCACTGTAATGTCGTGTCAGGTGGCTCAGGCGTCTGCCAGGTGATCCATCAGAACTGAGGATCCTGTGCTTTCCTCTGAGCGTGTTTGTGCCCAGCGGCGATGTATCAGCAGCAGTTGGAAAAGAGGCGGAGCTTGACTTCACATGCATTAGAGGAGGCCTATGATCGTCTGCACCCTCCTAGAGTCAGAGACATTACAAGTGATGGGGAGAGTCAACTAATGGGCAGGTCAATTGGCTACCAAACACATTGGGGAGAAAATTGGGTGAAGAAACTACAATCAGCTCTTCTATTTCAATAAAAGAAAAGGAAATTATTTGATCTTAATAATGATATTGGTCTTTTAACAAATAAAAATGTGGTTGAATTTTTTTTGTCAGTTCCCAGAGCTCCAGAAATCGAGGTTCAGGACTGCCTGGTGGTGGACAATGCTGTGACTGTAGTGTGGAAGATGCCAGTGGAGGACAGTAAGATTGACCACTACATCCTAGAGTACAGAAAGACCAACCATGAGGGTTTGCCTAGAGTTAAAGACGAACGCTGCTGGGAGCTGGTGGACAACATCAAGACTACAGAGTACACACTGACCGGTACGGATGTGTACACTGTCACTCAACTGCTTGGAATCATATGTCATTAATAACTTTTATTTGTATTAAGTGACTTAATGTAAATTATAAATATAACAACACATATAAGCTACAAAGTAAAATATTTTATTTTATATGACTTTAAACAGCTCATATAATGGAATCCAGTATGCAGGCAGTGTTCATGTGGGCATCCAATCACTTTACATATCAGTCTTAATGCACAATAACAAACGCAGCCTTTTAATTGTGAGAGATAAAGAAATACAGGCATATAAAACTTGATTATGCTTTAAAAACACTATCAAATGCAAAAGAGATACTATATGGTCAACTTACATTAACTAATTAACATATGCTAATTATTTATAATGATTTTGTGGCAATGTGTCTGTGACAGTTATACTAATATGAGACATTCTGGATTTTTACTTGAATTGATTATAATTCTTAATGATACAATTATTCAAAAGTTTGGGCAGCATTGGTTAAATTGACTGAAATTAGCAATAAAATATGTAGTAGTCTTTGTAGAGGTGAACTTGTTCACATTAACATTATGTAAACTATTCCGCTGATGTCCTTCAACAGTTAGTGTAATTGTGTTTGTGCTGGACAATGAAATTAATATTGTGCTCATTTGCAGGGTTAAAGTTTGACTCCAAGTTCATGAACGTTCGGGTACGAGCGTGTAACAAAGCAGCTGCTGGGGATTATTCCGATCCAGTCACTTTGGAAACAAGAGGTAAACACTACAGTACAGAGAATATGTAGAAATACATGATATTGAACAGTACTGAACTGTCTTGTGCATCCTAACGTGTGTATCTCATGCTCCCAGCCTTCAATTTCGGCTTTGACTCATCATCTTGCCACCAAAACCTGAAGGTGGAGGAGGGAAGTGTGGAGTGGGACCCACAAGGAGGTAAAGGCCTGGACAGCAAAGTTAAAGGGAAGGAGAATAAGGGCAGGTATGGACCCATTTTCACATTTATAACACGCACATCACGCCTGTTATTTCTGTATTATTTTACACTGGCAGTATCTCCTCTAGCCCTCAGAGCTGCTCTTGTCTGGATATTTTTGGGTGGTGATCTAGTTTCAGTCCAGCAGTGTCAGTAGTGTGTGTAACATCTCCAGCAATACCACTGCCATCAGAAACTGACGAGTGTAGTAGAGGTGGGCTTATAAACTGTGCAGCATCAGCACCCCATGGTTTCCATTAAAGAAATGGTTCAGTCTGGAAATAAGCTCCCCAGACACAAAATGAATCACCTTGTATGTTTAAGGTGGTAGTAACTTCAGGCTCCTGCAGATGGCGCTGCCTGAGGATGATCAGGCTATAATGCCTGTAATATACCTGTATGGTGTGTGATAAGATTCATAGATTGAGAAGAAGAGGTACAGTGCAGTAAATGTCTTGTTCCATGTGTGGAAAACGGGTCACAAAGCAGATGTTAATGATAAAGGAGTGATTGTATTTGGGAGCCAAAGACCAGAGTGTGAAGGAAGTAGCTGAATTTGTGGGTGAATAGAAGCTCACAGTCATTTAGTTCTACCAGCAGAGGAAAAAATCTCAGTTTACTGGACATTCTCCTCAGAATTGTGGCCATAAGACCAGACAAACAGGGGTACAATGTCACACACCTCAGTTATTTATAGCCTGATCATCCTTGTGCAGCGCCAACTGCAGGAGCCTGAAGCTACTACCACCTTAAACACTAATTTTTTTGTCTGTTGAGTTTATATATACCTTTTTTCCACTTAACGCTGATGCAGTGTATCAGCCATGTTTTGTTTCTTTGTTGTTTAATGTTTAATGACTGCAACGTTTTTTCATGCAGGATTAAATATAGAAATAGAATTTGTTGTATTTATTTCTGTTGCTTCTTTACCGTATTCCAGGAGTCTCTCCTTTGGCTGCTCTGGTTTTATTAGACATTGAATGTTTTATTAAATAAAGCTCTAAGTGCATTACTAAGGGCTACAAGACATTCAGGGTTGTATAGGCCTCTGTTGTTCTCGATGTGAGGTGTTATATTACTGGATCATTCTAGAAGCTCCTGATTTATTAAGGACCCAGACTGCAGCTGCAGGTTTTTCTTCATCCTCACTGTTCTTACCATGGATGTGCAATATATCTGCAGCTGATATATTAGTTGCCTGATAAAAGGAAAAAATAAATTATTGTTATCTGCCCCATATTTTACTTATGGTTGGTAATTTGTCCTATTTTTTAACTTTTCCTCTTCTAGACGCCACATTATCTTCTGCTGACTGTTATCAGTATGATATCAGTAATGCCCACAAATAGTTTTTAATCAGACCAAGTACAAACCCAAATCAGAAGACGTTGGGAAAGTATGAAAAATGCCAAACTGTCAGTGTTTCTTACATTTACTTTGACTTTGATTTGATTGCAGACATGAACCCAAAATATTTCATGTTCTGTCTGCACAACTTCCATTTAATTTGTTAATATACACTACAGGTCAAAAGTTTTAGAATGTTTCTGGTATGTGCCTAGCTGGTCAGGGGTTCATTCTACAGCAAGAAAATGACCCAAAACATACGTCCATGCTCTGCCAGAACTACCTCAGGAAAAAGCAACAAGATGGTCAGCTTGAAAACATGGAGTGGAGCACAGTCTCCAGACTTAAACCCCATCCAACTGATTTGTGATGAAGTGAAAAGCAAAGCAAACCTACAAGAGCCAACATTGATGTGAACTTCTGCAGCAGATTTGTGAAGAACTGTCTGATGTCTATTTTAGAAAGAATGTCACGAGTGTGTTCAGCTGTTATATCTGACACAGGTGCTACTTTGAGTCCAAAGTTTAGAGACATTTTGGTCTATAAATTGATTCTATGATGTCTTATTTAACTCTTAATGTTTTCATTTCAGAGTGCAATCAGACATTAAACTCAATCATTTTCAGTACAAAATACTGGAAAAAATTGTGGTGGTCTGAAATGCAGGAATGGATGTACACTACCAGTCAAAAGTTTAAGGTCTGCAACACATTCCAAAAAAGTTTGGATGGGGGCAATTTAGGGCTAGTAATGAGGTAAACAACAGCAAACAGGTGACTGCAATCATGATTTGGCACAAAAGCAGCATCCACCAAACGCTTTGAGGAGTAAAGATGGCCAGAGGGTCTACAATTTGTCAACAGATGTGTGAGGAAAATCATTGAAATGTATAAAGAAAAAGTTAAAAAGAAAAAAGAAAACGTAGAAATGTGTATAAGCAAAAAAAAAAAAAAACTGGCAATTACCAAGAACAGAAAAAAAATTGTAAAAAAAAAAAGTTATATTAGCAAATGGAATGAAGTTGACCAGACTAAAGTTGAAATATCTCAAAAATAAAGTCAAAGTAAATGTATAAAGTAAAAAGCATTTGTTTTCTGATTTGAGGTTTTAGAAGAAGAACTTAACCCAGGACCCCCATGTACATTTAAAGCCCCTCTTTTTAGGGCTATTTGTATCATTTTTATGTCTCTACAGTTTACAGCTTCACAAGCGTCTGTTAATCAGCAGTAAAGATTGTAACTAATTATTTTAGACATTTATTTGCAGCCGAGCTGGTTTGTATGAGCGTCTCTGTTGAATAAAACACATGTACCAGCTTTCATTCTCCTGTTACAGCACACTGTCACAGCTGTCCTCTTTTATTTCTGCTTTCCTTTTCTCGTTCGTTGACAGTGCACACCTCACTAATCTGAAGAACATGACAAGGTGACCCTGAGTTTGTGGGTTTTGACCTGTTACCTGCGAGCTCTAGAGCTTTTCTAGCTTCCCCACTCTCTTCACTCTCTTCTTCCTGCTTGTGTAGAGCAGCAGATCCTCTCTGCGAGCTTCCTGAGGAAGTCTTTTATGAAAGATTACAGGGTTAACTGGAGAACTTTCATCCTTAAGTCTCTTTAAACTTAACATTGTGTGTCTCAGTTCTCAGTCATAACTCAATCATAAGCAGCTTTTCAAACAGCTCCTTTTAAGTCCATTGTGGTTGTGATGTCACAACTGTGAACACATGTACACCCGTCCTCCAGCGTCCTGATCACACTGAAGATGTCCTGGACACAACCTGTAGCAGAGTTATTGGCAGGAAAGCAACCGTTAAACGTACTCTTCATAACTTGAAGCTTAAGTATATTTAATGTTTCAACCAAAACTGCTTTTCATATGAGGTGCAATTAAAGAGATCATCTTTGACTAGTCAAAAGCTTGGACATGCCTGCTATTGGAAGTTTTCCTTATATTCATAATTTTAAACATTTTATGTTAATAATTGTAACTGTAATAATAAGACGCTGACACTAAAAACCAGACGATCGTGAGTTTGAATTCCGGTCATGCTGTTTGACATCAACAGCCGGGGCCCGAGAGAGCAAAAACTGTCTGTGCTCTCTTTGGGTGGGTAGATGTCGCTCTCTCCCCATCACTTTCACATTGCAATGTCCGCTGGCTCAGGCATCTACTGATTGGTCCAATCAGAGCTGGGAATCCTGCACTTTCCTCCAAGCGAGTTGGCTTCCCAGTGACTGTGTATCAGGTCGAAAAGAGGTGGTGGCTGCATGACATGCAGTGGAGGAGGCTTGTGCTTGTCTTCATCCTCCTAGAGTCAGGGACATTGAAAAGTGATGGGGAGAGTCCTAATGGAGGGGATGGGCTAATTGGCTACTACTACATTGGGAAAGGGATAAAAATGGGCAAAAACTTAGAAATAAAATTTAAAAAATGTAAAGAAAATTATATTGTAATTATGTCATTAAATACTCTATAGCAGGACGTCACAGTTGCCGTGTGACTGTGTAACTGCACATATAAATAAGTGAGCACACCGGTCAGTTGTAGCAGAGTGTAAAACCATTATCATGGACAAAGGACGTGATGTGACTGATGTCCAAAAGAACATGATAATAGGGTAACGGGTGAAGGGTGTCAGCATCTCAGAAACCACTAACTTTGTGTGATGCTATAGATCTGCTGTAGTGAAGGTGTACTGAGAATGGACCTCTGATACATTGAGCCTCTCAACAGCATCACAGTGATGTCTCACAGTCCATTGATATGACCGTGTAGTGAAGTAAAGATCCCAACAACAAATGATCAAAGTAATCATGACCGTAACATGGATGTATCAGTTTTCTGAAGAATGAAACTATTGGTCAAAAAGACAAAGAACAAGCTAAAGTTGTTGGTAAATAACTGTTATGTGTTTATAGAGATAATGATTACAACAATGGTGTGTTTTAAAGCTGTTGTGAAAATTTAGCTGGAACTCAGTCAAATCTTCTGGCTTTTCATTACTTTGTCCCTGACTGAGATATCTTAACAGTTTAAAAAGTCATTGTGTTACAAATCAAAAACAAATTAAAAAATTCCTACCTTATTTGAGCACCTCTGAAAGAAACAGTGCAGTTTTCTGGCTGTTAACAGCTTGTCTGACCAACAATCTAAAGCTGTCCAGCTAACTCTGTAAGTCTAAATCATAAAATAGCAAATCTGTTGGGATGGGAAGCTTTGTTATAGACGTAATAATTAGGCTGAATAATGTGTGCTGTGTGTATTTGTGTGTGCTGAATCTGACTTAAAGCATTTATAGATGGAGAGCATTCATTCTTATTCAAGTTTATATTAGTAATGGCCATGCAGACGTGTCCTGGTGGTTAAGGATCTGGTCTTGTGGAAAGTCGCCGGTTTGATCCCCAGGCAGGTCAAGGTCTTGAGCAAGGCACCTAACCTCCAACTGCTCCCTGGGCACCTTGTTCTTACGGCCTAGTTTGTTCACTAGTGTGTGTGTTTCACTGCACGGATGGGTTAAATGTGGAGGTCAAATTCTGTTGTGTGCAGTCACATTGGCAAAAGTTGAATTGAATTGAATCGTACAGAATGGATACAGAATGCCTCCATCTATAATTTACCTCAATTCTAACTCTCTCACTTCTTTACGGCTGATATTTCTTTCCAAAGAAATGGTGGCAAAGCAGTGATCACAATAACCAATAGTCACTACTGCTAATCTTTTGTATAACAGCAGTAAAGCCAGGTGTTAAACCACTAACACTGATCTTTCTTTCATGCCTGCATCTTTACAACTTTGGTGAGTAACGAGTATGTTAAGAAAAGTTTTGTCCATCATACGTTTTGTCGTCCCGTCATATAAACAACATTCACTAGTGGTGTAATTCTAACATAGATTATCAGTCTTTAAGAAAGTCTTATTATTCTGTAAAGTGCACTGAATACACTGATGAGCCAAAACATTATGACCACCCACAGATGACAGGATTAATGGTGATTTTCTCACAACTTACATTAGACTGCAAACAGCATGTAGAGCATTACAGGCTTTCTCATTCATATTCCTACCAGTGATCACTCTCCTCTTTTACAACATCTCTGGTTGTGCTTTTGCTCAGTAGTGGTCAGTATCTACTGACAGGGACCTCCAAATCTGATTACCCCTCTGGAGTCAGCACTCCTGACAGCGGAAGTCTAAGGAAAATCTGTCAAAACATTTATATAACTGAGAGATTTTATCCTAGAAGCAAACCTAAACATACTACACAGTGTCACCTCACATTTGTTAGCTTTAGAAATAAAACCACATACAATGTTTAAAAACTGTAATGACCAGTGTGTAGCCAACACCTCTGTTTATTCAGATCTGAGCTCAAGAGTGTTTGTTTTTTCACAATATATCAGCACAACTGCAAATAGGTTTTTGTTTAGAGCAGACTTAATCAAAATATAGATTTATGACACTCACTGTTTTGACACTGTTGTTGCTGAGTTTGTGCTGAACAAAAGCCTGTGTAACACTTTGGGGAAAAAATTAGATTGGTGTAACTTGTATGAAATCAGGGCATGTCGGACTATATCAGAGTGTCTGAAAAACCCTCAGACTCCAGAGGGTTAAGCATCTGTGGGAAGAAGTCCAATCCACAGCAGCTGTATCTCTCAACAGGACTAAAAGGGTCATGTTCAGACATCTTGAAGAGTCCATGCAGTCTATAAGTATTTTGGCAGCACACATTAGACAGCATATTAAACCTGGTATTGGTCATAATGTTTTCTCCAGGACCATATCTTTACCATGTATATTTTTTTAAAGTGAAAGTAAAGTCTTTCCCAGACTATGTACCCCCTCCCCCATTAGGCTGATGCTGCCAGGACACTGATGTTTGACACTGCCCACCCCCATTCATTCATTCGCAGCTGCCTTTCTTCCAGACTGGGGGTCTCCGTGGGTGCCCCTTGCTAAGCCCCCAAAGTCTTTACATCCTAACAATACCCCTGGTTTTGGCTCATCATTGTATACAAATGATAATTATTTATACAATAGTTGAATATACATTAAAATTACATTTGTTGTATGTTTTATTTTGACCTAAAACAAGAGCATTTATTAAATATAATTATAAACCATTCTAGCATTTCTTTACACCCCTAGTGTTCATATGATCATCAGTAGCTATCATCCTGTTAACCATCATTAAGATAATAAGGCAGCGAGTGTTATCTGCCTTATGTAATGACCGAGTCCAGTGTTTGAACCACTCCATATGACTCTGAGGTTTAGGACGTCCCACGAGGGTGTGGTCCCAAACTTCCCTGCATGTCAATTGGCAGAGCCCCTTTTGTCTGAGCCATCATTCATTCACCAGCTGCTCTCCTGCCTCTCTGTGTGCCACATGGCTAATGGAGGCCTGACTGACCATCAGCTCATTTTGACATCTGTCATTTGCACAAAGGCTCATTACTCCCCACAGTACTCTAAAATCACTTAACCAAGTCCTTGCATTAGAGATTATATTCCAGACGGGGTGACCTTTGCTGCTTGAAAAGACAACAGTACACTTGCTAAATATGTTAGCACATCAACATCCTCGACATTCCACTACATCAGTGCAGAGGTGTGGTCTTTTTCAGCACTGTAGCTCCAGTGCAGAACTACAGTAGTGAAAGTAATGAAAGATTGTACAGTGGAACCTTGGTTTTCATCATTAATCTGTTCTAAAGTGCCTGACGATAACCAAAATGAACAATCACTGAAGCAATATTTCCCATTAGAAATAATGTAAATCCAATTAATCTGTACGGGACACTCCAAAATATAAAAAAATACATTTTATATAGAATAACTATAGTTTTACATACAGAACACAATGAGAAATAAATACCAAAAGACTACTGAAATGGATAGATGAACTTTTATCATCATTCTTACAAGTTTACGCTCTGTTTTAGAGTGTGCCAGTGTGGCCCAGCCTGCAGTCTTTGTTTTGTACACCCATTCTCTGGGTTTTCAGCCACTGTTTGTTTTTCGCACCCATTTCAGACAGTAGAGCTGTGTGCCGTCACTTTAGTGTGATGTTTTCATTTGTTTTGAGTTATTTGGGTTCTTAAGGCTTTTGTTTGTTTTTTTGCCAGAGTGAACAATGATCACGTGGTTGAATCCTTTGTTTTTGCTAAATTAGTAACGAGTTATGTTTGCACGCCAACTAAAACCGGACAGATGAACAATAACTGGGACAAAATTTCCCTAAAAAGATTTGACGATAACTGAATTGTACAATAACCAGGGCAAATGATAACCGTGGTTCCCCTTGATATGCAAATTACCTAAATTATCATACACTTGAGTTTAGCCAAGTTAAGTGATCTCAAATAAGCTTAATTTAGGCGCATTGTTGATTCTGCTGGTTCTAGTATGTGTTTTATATAAATATTGTTATTATTATTATTAAACACATAAAGTGACATTTCAAGCCTTTTTATGTTTTAATGTTGATACTGTTTGAATAGTAATTTACTCAAACTCCAAATGAAATATTTGATTTCAACAAATGATTTTCATGAGCTTTAGGTAATGAATAAAAAATTTAACTGTTTACTTTTCTGAATTAAATTATGAACAATAGTAAACTTCACAATATTGTAATTATTTGGTGTGACACTGTGTAAAGCATGTCAAACATTAGGAACCGCGTAAGCAGGTCTGTTTGATATTACTCAACAGCTGGACAGTTTTAGGCAAGTGGGTGATAATTTATTATGTAGTTAGCATGATGCTAATTGCTAAAGATTGGCTTTCATTATTACATAACAAGGATTGTCTTTGATTAACATCATTAGCCTTGTTTCTCCAGTAAAATTCAAGAGAAGCAAACTTCAGACACCAAACATGTCTTTGATGTGTTACTGTGTTTGGGATGAGAAGACAGCTGTGCATTTGATTTGTCACTGAAGTGTTCCTTTAAAGGGTGTTTCCACCCATTTTTGCTTCATAGTAAATAAAGCCGTTCAGAGTGTTTTGATGTAATAAACTCTTTTCTAGAGAAACTAGAGGCACAGTTGTTCAGAATGATCAGACTATGACCTATAATGTATTTTTATGTCTATTCATTGTGAAGCAGTACATACAGGAGCATTATAAGGCAAGGTCATCTTCAAAGAAAACACACAGACACCAGATTGAAATAAATAAGTTCTTTATTTTGCCATTGTGTATAAGCCACCAACACCAAACAAAGAAAATCACCTCTATGCAGGCTGGAGCAATTCTGTTTAACTTTAAGGTCCTTTAACTCAGTCTGTTTAGGGCTGTGTCCTGTGTGCTCTTCACCCACATGAGCCGCCTCGCTCAGGTGTCTGTAAAACAGGTAGTTTTTATGCTGGAGCTTTGTCTCTAATCAGACCCAGGTGTAGCATGTCACAGGTAGAGCTCCAGGTCCAGGTGAGAGGCTAGTCCTTTATTGTAGCCTCTCACAGGCACAAGAATGAACTATTTTATCAAGAGTACTTAGAAAATCTTGTTCATTAGTGGTTTTTAATAAGAAATACAATGACTGTACTTGTGTTATAGACCCCTCATAACCCCTGGCTTCATGTACGTACCATTGCTTTCATTGTTTCTAACATCCATGACTGTCATTTTAGCCTAATTGGTCATTGCTGTCTTGTCCTGTGGTTGTTCTGTTTTGATCTGTAACCATTTCTTTCTTCTATACTTCACTGTTTGTTCTTTACATCTTCTCGGTGGTGGCTCTTTGAGCTTGTGTTTGCAGTTGAATCAGCATGTGTGGATATGTCTCACCGTAACACTGTGTGTGTACTGTAAACGTTGATGTATGTTTCTGTACACTGACTGTGTGTATTTACTGTCTCGGTGCTTGTAGAAGTGGAACTCCGTCTCCAAAAAGAGGGTCAACCACTCGTTCGCCAGCTCCAAGAGGAGGGAGAGACCGCTTTACTGGAGAGTCCTACACAGTACTGGGTACAGAACACAAACAACATTTATGTTTAAAAATCTTTTATCTTGTCATAGACACAGAATAATTTTTCCCAATCCTCAGATACATTATGTGTCCAGAAGTTTGTGGACAACCCTTCTAATGAATGCAGTCAGATACTTTAAGCTGACACAGATGTACACACAGCTTGTCTAGTCCCTGTAGAGAAGTACTGCCAATAGAATAGAACTCAACATGGACCTGTTGGTACCATGACTAATGTCAGGTGTGGACTACAGGAGTTTAAAGCCTCCCAGCATTGAGCTGTGGAGCTGTGTTCTCTACTCCATCTAATACTTTTGGGATGAGTTGTTGATCATCCAACATCCTGACCTTAGTAACACTCATGCAGTCAAATCCTGCTGGCTGTACTCTAAAAGCTTTAGAAAGGCTTCCCTGGACAGTTACTCCAAAAAAAGCAGGATAAACTATTTTTATAGCCTTGATTTCAGAGTGAGCAGGTATCACAATACTTTTGTCCATGTATTGTGTATTATTAGTATTCATACGACTTTGCAAAAGTAAAAAGTCTAATATGATCGTTGAAGTGATACAGAAAACTAAAGCATCAAAATAGTCCAAATGTTATGTGAAATGTTCACTTTTTTATATAAATCATAAAACGTGGTGCACTTTTGTACAGTTTGAGGCCATGAGCGTTTCCAAAAACTGAATCTTCATTCATTTTCACACAACTTAACTGTTTACATCTTATCTCCTGAACCAAACAAGATACACCCCTTCCCCTATGGATTATAGTGATGCTATAATCTGCATCATAAATTTTACATAAGCAGAGTTAAAATCTCAGGGAAGTGTATTATTACATACCTCTCACACAGACAGCAGCACAGTTGCCACCTTAACAGTTCATTATGACTGAAGGATGCACTACTGCATCATTACCAACACTATATCAGTACACTTGAACACAACAGCAGCTTTGAGATGGTACGATGACTGTGTATCAATAACTTACACAAGTATTTGACCAGAGGAAGATGGGTCGTTGTCCCCCGGTTCCTCTCCAGGTTTCTTCCTCCAGCTCTGAGGGAGTTTGTCTTTGCCACTGTTGACTTGCTGACTGAGGCCTTTGTGTCTTTGTTATTACGGTAACTCTGTAAAGCTGCTTTGTGACATCAGTTGTGAAAAGCACTGTATAAATAAAATTGACTTGACTATTTACTGAGCAAATGCTTCTCATTTGTAAACGATAGTTTTGTCCCCAGAGAGCGATTGGAATTTGAAATGTACTTGAATTTTAATTCGGCATCTTCTGGGATGTTGAGATGTCACTCTAATCTTTCTCCCACCATCACAAAATTCACCTGAAGAGCCACAGTCTTTTTGTTTTGGCTCTATTTCAGAAAATCTCCAAGGCCCCAATATGTATGAGTGTACCACGTTTCATGCTTTTATCATTTTCACATAAAATCTGGACTAAGAATTAGTTTATAATCAAATAAATTCAGATTCATATTGTAAAAATATCTAGGAAGATATTTACCTTTTTCCAGGCTGGTATGTAAGCCTGTCTTAATGTTTTGCCTAGTAAAATAATTGTTAAATTAAAAAATTAAAAATGTAAACATCTAAAAATAGCAGTGTTCATTAAATAAAACATGTTTGTTACTAACTGATGTGAATGTTAATAGTGCATCAGTTCCAAAATGATTTTACTCCACTTCTGTATTTTAGGTGACTCCAGTGTTGAGTCAGGGCAGCACTACTGGGAGGTGAAGGCCCTGAAAGACTGTAAGTCCTACAGCGTTGGCGTGGCCTACAAGAACCTGGGCAAGTTTGACCAGCTGGGCAAGACAAACACCACTTGGTGTATTCACATCAATAACTGGCTCCAAAACTCCTTCGCCGCCAAACACAACAACAAGGCCAAAAGCCTGGACATGTCAGTACCAGAGAGGATAGGAGTCTACTGTGATTTAGATGGAGGTACAGTAACATGCATTTACTCACCTGAAGGACTCAACATTACACCGAGGGGTTTTACTGTACTCTACACACTGCAGTATGTGTGCTTTTTAAGGTCTGTGTGCTGAAAGCATGTTTTCCTTTAGTGAGTATAACCTTGAGCCTGTTTTAACCTGAGCAGATTTGACTGACCAATTCTTACAGGATCATATTTTCATTACTGTTAATACTGACAGACTGTGCAAACTACAACTTTTGCAGATTCATACTGGATTAAAACACTCCACAATAGTTACTGTCAGACTCTACAAACTACAAATCCTGCAGATTCATACTGGATTAAAACACTCCACAATAGTTACTGTCAGACTCTACAAACTACAAACGCTGCAGATTCATACTGGATTAAAAACACTACAGTAATTACTGTCAGACTCTACAAACTACAAACGCTGCAGATTCATACTGGATTAAAACACTCTACAATAGTTACTGTCAGACTATGCAAACTACAAACACTGCAGATTCATACTGGATTAAAATAATTACTGTCAGAATCTGCAAACTACAAACACTGCAGATTCATACTGGATTAAAAATACTCTACAATAATTACTGTCAGAATCTACAAACTACAAACGCTGCAGATTCATACGGGATTAAAACACTACAATAATTACTGTCAGACTCTACAAACGACAAACGCTGCAGATTCATACTGGATTAAAAACACTACAATAATTACTCTCAGACTACAAACTACAAACGCTGCAGATTCATACTGGATTAAGCACACTCTACAATAATTACTCTCAGACTACAAACTACAACGCTGCAGATTCATACTGGATTAAAAACACTCCACAATAATTACTGTCAGACTCTACAAACGAC
>BRDA01002438.1:59962-70454 GCA_036984385.1 Crenuchus spilurus
ACAATAATTACTCTCAGACTACAAACTACAACGCTGCAGATTCATACTGGATTAAAAACACTCCACAATAATTACTGTCAGACTCTACAAACGACAAACGCTGCATATTCATACTGGAGTAAAAACACTCTACAATAATTACTGTCAGACTACAAACTACAAACGCTGCAGATTCATACTGGATTAAAACACTCCACAATAGTTACTGTCAGACTCTACAAACTACAAACGCTGCAGATTCATACTGGATTAAAAACACTACAATAATTACTGTCAGACCCTACAAACTACAAACGCTGCAGATTCATACTGAATTAAAACACTCCACAACAGTTACTGTCAGACTCTACAAACTACAAACACTGCAGATTCATACTGGATTAAAATAATTACTGTCAGAATCTGCAAACTACAAACGCTGCAGATTCATACTGGATTAAAAACACTCTACAATAATTACTCTCGGACTACAAACTACAAACACTGCAGATTCATACTGGATTAAAAACACTCCACAATAATTACTCTCAGACTACAAACTACAAACGCTGCAGATTCATACTGGATTAAAAACACTCTACAATAATTACTGTCAGACTGTACAAACTACAAACGCTGCAGATTCATACTGGATTAAAAATACTACAATAATTACTGTCAGACTCTACAAACTACAAATGCTGCATTTTCATACTGGAGTAAAAACACTCTACAATAATTACTGTCAGACTGCAAACTACAAACGCTGAAGATTCATACTGGATTAAAAACACTACAATAATTACTGTCAGACTGTACAAACTACAAACGCTGCAGATTCATACTGGATTAAAAACACTCTTCAATAATTACTGTCAGACTCTTCAAACTACAAACGCTGCAGATTCATACTGGATTAAAAACACTACAATAATTACTGTCAGACTCTACAAACTACAAACGCTGCAGATTCATACTGGAGTAAAAACACTCTACAATAATTACTGTCAGACTCTGCAAACTACAAACGCTGCAGATTCATACTGGATTAAAAACACTCTACAATAATTACTGTCAGACTCTACAAACTACAAACGCTGCAGATTCATACTGGATTAAAAACACTACAATAATTACTGTCAGACTCTACAAACTACAAACGCTGCAGATTCATACTGGAGTGAAAACACTCTACAATAATTACTGTCAGACTCTGCAAACTACAAACGCTGCAGATTCATACTGGATTAAAAACACTCTACAATAACTACTGTCAGACTCTGCCAATGACAAACGCTGCAGATTCATACTGGATTAAAAACACTCCATATTTCATTCAGACTGTAATAATGGCATGCAGTGCAGATACATACTGGAGTAAAGTACAATTCAATTACAGAGCTATAGAGCCTCCCCAGATTAAACTACTCCACCTTTTCATGTCATGAAGTAAGTAGAAAAATGCATCCTAAACAGGTCGTACTGACCACAGCAGCTATCAGTTAGAAATGTCTTTATGTAATATCTACACATGTAAAGTAGTTTGACAGGAGTCCATTACAGGAAATCCTATAGCTTAACCCTGACTCCTTTCTCTCTGCTCCTCGCCCTGCTGAGGGCTACCAGACACCTGTAGATCAAATATCAGTCATCCATTGGCTGGTCTGCAGCAGTGCAGTTTACCTTAGCCTTGGCTTTGTAAAGCAGAGCTCTTTTCTTCTCTCGGTCCAGCTGAATGAACCCAACATACATTTTGTGACTAATCCGCTGTCCTTTGTCTTGTTTCTGATCTTTTCTTCTCAGGTCAGCTTTCATTCTACAATGCAGAGAGCAAACAGCTGCTTCATACATTTAAGAGCAAGTTCACTCAGCCTGTTGTGCCAGCCTTTATGGTAAGACACACACATCACAGACTGTGATCAACCACAAAATACAACTGCTTGAACATCAGTCTAACTATAATTAGACTTAGATATAGACTAATGTGCTGTAATAACGTATAATAAACAATAATAATAATAGAGACGTATTGCTCCTTACACATGCATGTCCATTTCTATACTGTAACTGTGAAAGCTACTGAAATGAGAGCCTGTGATTATATTAGCAGTGAGCTACAGTGCAGAACACATAAGGTCAGGCTATATGTAGCTGTGTAAAATTACAGCAGACCCACGTGTACACACATCAGTCTGTCTCCTGCCACAGACAGAATGTTATGCACTTCATGCTAATAGCAGCTCCAGTGAGGACAGGAGAGATTTAGTAGTCGTATGGTATAGGAGATCATGAAAGGTTAATGCTGAGGTCTGGAGGTCAGGTGAGGTTTGGATTTGGTGCAGTTTGCAACTTGTAGGACTTTGACAATAACCACAACACTGCAGTAATGTGATGCCTACTGCAATGTTGTTTATTACCGTCATCACTACACGTGTCCCACTTCCTGGGATGACCTTACAGCAAACAAATCTAAACAATACAGCCCTAATTACTTCCTCAAAAATGCACTTAAAATAAACAGTCATACTAGAATATCATGACCAAATACCTAGTGGTGGGAATAACCACCCTTCACACTTTCCTCATTGCTCCTGTGTTTATCATAAAGGTTAACTGCTCCGCCGTGGGGCGTCGATTGCTCTATACCACTTGCCGGACTTGTAGTCATCAATGGCATCAATCTAGCTTTGAAGTAATGAAGACATGTACTCATTTTTCTGCATCATAAGACATTTTTTAGTTTGGAAGTGTTACGGAGATCTAGAAAAGCTGTTCTGGTAGTATTAGCTTTGTGTTGGTCAATTGATAAATCTGAGTCATGACTATTTTTTTCTGCTAACCCAGGAGTAACAGTGAAGCCAGCCATGCTGTGCTTAGTCCATGATGATGGTTTTACACTCTGCTACAAATAACTAGTGTGTTCACTTATTTATATGTGCTGCAAGCTCTCTCACATGGCATCTGTGACATACTGGGGCCCAAACCAGGGGTGGTCATAATATTTTGATATAACCGTGTAGTTGCAGAGTACCTAGAAGTTATGAAAATCCTGCATAAATCACTCTTAATTATATTTGAACATCAGAATTTCTGAATATGATTACAGTAAATTGGGTTAAAATTTCTGACGTTATTTTCTTGTTTCTATCAAGAAGTGTATTGTCTGGTGCTAATTACTAGGGCTGCCGGAGTTAAGGTGTTAATAACTTGTTAATATGGTGATAAAATATATATCTCTGTGTGAAAAAGACTGACGTGAATGATTACAGTGCAGCTAGATGGGTGTTCGTTTCTGATTACTAATATCTGCGGCTGTAGGAGTGGAGGCCGGCGCCTGTCCAGCCGTCTCCATCAGTCGCCTGCCACATCAGTGACACATTAAAGCCCTCAGTTATCCTTGTGGACACAGCACAGGATGTTGGTTATGTCACCCTGAGAATTGTGCAGTGATCTGTGCATAATGTATTAGTACACTGTGCGGGAGGTGTGTTCATTGTGTGAATGTACTGAATCCATTCAGATGACACAATGTAAAAAGAAAGATGCCAAAAAAGTATGTCTACATGCACCACGTCACGACCTGATCAGGAGAAAAGAACTGCTGCTGTAACATCAGTGTTTTTTACACAGACTGAGGTATATTTAACCCAAATTTCATCACCAGATCTTCATTAGTATTAAAGGTATTCATAATTGTTTGGGTAAAGAATAAAATGTTTGGGAGTGATGTCATTCTTTATAATGGCTCTTTTGTAAGATCAAAGGGAATGAAGGCATTTTTATGGTTGCGGCCAAATTTCACTGCATGCCTGAAATCCACACCAGCATCCACACCAACATCCACGCCCATTCAGATTCTTGTGCAGTCCAGCACTAGGCTTAATCCCTTTCTAAAACTCTGGAGTTTAACATACTTTAGTGAAGTTTAAAGATGTTCATTTGAGAGCTCATATCTGTCTTTCCACGTGTGATACAGGTGTGGTGTGGTGGGCTGAGTCTGTCGACAGGTCTACAGGTACCCAGTGCAGTCAGAAGCTTCCAGAAGGCTGAAAATGGACTGGGAGGATCTAACAGCAGTCTGAACAGCATGGCACAGTAGCCTGAGGTGCGCATCTCCAAATGAAATGAACTGCTGTGTTCTGAAGCCACCCAGAGCACGCTGATCTAGGACCAGCTTCTTTCAACCCAAATCCTAACTTTAATCAGCAGCAAGACGGTAACCAACAGACTGACGCTCCACTACCTGCTTCAACAAACTTCCTGAGGAACACGTCATCCACTGATGGAACACTGTGAGGCATCATGGGAAATTGAGTCCTGGACCGGCAGGAACTAGATCAAACATGCTGCTCTGCCTTCATCTACCCATATGAAAGTGAAATATGTTGTTTTGTTGGCAGTATCTCCACTCATGTTAGCTCCACTGAGCATATAGATGCACTTTGCACTTCTACAATTACAGACTGTACTTCATCTGTTTCTCTGTGTACTTTGTTCTCCCTGTTCTTCAATGGTCTGGACCCCTCACAGAGCTGGTGGATCATTCTCAGTGACACTGATGTGGTGGTGGTGGTGTGTTCAAGTGGATCAGACACAGAAGAGGTGCTGATTTTTTTAAACACCTCAGTGTCACTACTGGAGTGGAAATAGTGCAACACCCAGCCAACAGCATCCACCAATGAAGGACTAGAGGACCAACATAAACTGTGCACCAACAGATGAGCTACTGTCTGCAAAGTGGACCAATAAGGTAGGTGTGTCTAATAGAGTGGACAGTGAGTGAACACGGTGTTTAAAATCTCTAACAGCTCACACACCACCACCACATCAGTGTCGCTGAGAATGATCCACCAGCTCTGTGGTGGTCCTGTGGGGGTCCTGACTATTGAAGAACAGTGTGAACAAACTATACAGAGAAACAGATGGACTACAGTGTGTAATTGTAGAACTACAAGGTGCACCTGTATGGTCAGTGGAGCTAAAATAGACAGTGAGTGGAGATACAAAGAGGTGATTTTAATGGTATGGCTGGTCAGTGTATTCTTAAATATAAATAGAATACATTGCTTTGTATTTTCAGTATATTTCTTTTTGGTATGGGTGCTCTAGGAGAAATGCCTCTGCATCTTTGTTCTATCTATAAGATGTTTGCGCCAGAAATGCTAGTGGCTTTATCAGGGAATAGCTGAGTGCACTTTCCTTACTCATTTTTAGGCTTTTCTTTATTTTGTTGTGATTTACTCCTGTGCAGAGGTCACTCTGCAGCAAGAGATCTTGTCCTTTATTGTTTGATTTGTATTCTTTTACTGAATATGTATCATTTTGTTTAGTTTGGTGTGTATTTTAGTATGTATGTGTGTGTATGTGTGAATATGAGTGTGAGTGATTTATTACCTCCTGTCCAAATCAAGGTCTTTTTCCTTGGACTCTCGATATCATTTTATTTGGAAAAAAATAACTCTGTAGTTTTTACTACAGTTCTGTGACATGGAAAATTTTTGCACAATGTAAACAATTTCATTGCTGCTTCTTTAGTCTCTGATTTATTGTACTGTTTGTACAAATGACTGTTTAGTTTTGTCCACCCAAAACGGATCACTTCAGAACATCTTGCCCTCTCGGACCTGGACTACATACGGCATTTGTTATGATTGATTGATCGGTTGTTTTTGTTCCTGCTCTGATTCGATTATTCATTTTATGTGCATATCAATAACTGTCAGGTCTGTCCGTTTAATAAGTTATTGACTTTTTTAAATGTCATGCAAAACTGGAAAGTAAACTAGGTTTCAGCTCTTTGTCTTTGAAGCTCATTCATAAGACTTGTTCCTTCCACATGTAGTGGCCATCCAAGCCAAATGGCCATATCTGCTAAAATACTGAATATAATAACTAAAGAGTGTTTTGCTTACAATACAGTTTGACACTTCTGCGCCAAAGACTCATACAACTCAGCCTCCAATACAAAATACAAGACTCTACCGCCCTCTGGTGGTGAAATGTTGAAACAGCAATAAAGTGAGCAATAGAATCTTCTCATATTTCATTCAACTTTTTGAACCATCTCTAGTTTATTCTGTTATTCCCTCTTGAATTCATAAGAAATTAATTTGTGATCTCTAGATAAAACCTGAATCAAATGATTGCCAGAAAATTATTGTTATTTAAAAAAATTGTTATAAAAAAAAATTTATAGCACACTGCATATAGGAGTTTTATATCATATTTGATACATCGGGATTCTACTCAGCATGTTGTGTAAACAAAACATGTTCTCAGCTGGAAGTGACCACTGAGCTTAGAGAATCACAGAGTATCATTAGCAGGTTACAGAGATACAGGCAGACAAGAAGAGTCACAAAGCATAGAAGTGGACACTCTGTGCCCTGTGGAACCAGATGAGGAATGCCACACAACCCCAGGCATATTTAAGGGAGGTGAGAGGCACCCAAGTGTCAAATCCGATCATTCAAAACCTTTTACATCTGTGTGGTCTGCGTGCTAGATGACCTACACCTACACCACCAGGCACAGGTGTCATCGTCTTGCATGAGCCAGGGAACATGGATGAGGGACAAGTGGGCCTCAGTGCTGTTCACTAATGAAAGTCAATTCACGCTGAGCAGAAATGACGGCTACAAACGATGTTGGTGAAGGAGAGCACTATGCATCAGTCACTTGTCAGCAGATGGGTCTTTTGTGGTGATGGTGGGGTTACAGAGTGGGCAGGTGTGACTAGTCAATACAAAGCTGCCCTACATGTATATGTACATATGTAAGTGTATATGTATACATACATATAAGTATGTGAACCCTTTGGGATTACTTGGATTTCTGCATAAATTGGTCAATAAATGTGTTCCAATCTTCATCTAAGTCACAATAGATGAATACAACCTGCTTAAACTAATACCGCACAAATAAAAATTGTTTTCCTGGTTTTATTGAACACATGTAAACATTCACAGTGCAGTGTAGAAAAAGTATGTGAACTTTTAGGCTAATGACTTCTCCGAAAGCCAGGAGTCAGCCAATCTGGACCCAATCAATGTGATGAGATTGGATGTTTTGGATAAAGCTGCCCTACCCTATAAATACACACACCAGTTTTGAGTTTGCTGTTCTCAAGAAGGATTGCATGATGTGAACCATGCCTCACTCACAGGGACGATTATAATAAAATAAGAACATATTAATCATTAATAAAATAAATACATTATTAAATATTAACTCTTAAAAGCATGTGCATAAAATCACCCAATTCTGTTTCACCTTGTTGGTCAACTCCAACTCATTACCACCAATTTTACACTTATTTTTTGGACTGTATGCTCAATAGACCTCATTTACATATAATTATACCTAGAATGATAAATGCATCTTATATACATTGAATGAATTGTGAATTGTGCTCTAGCACTTAAAACGTGTGTTCTTGACATTTGGCAGTGAACCAGATGGAGTGACAGTGGGGACAGCCAATCACACGCTAGCAACAAACTGCAGAGCCAATATATGAGTTTGCCTGTGCTCTAAATGGAAACAGGCTTCAGCTTGAGCATCTGTGGAGCAGGACTGATACAGTAGTTTGTCACGGCAAGTACTTCTCTGCTTATTAATGGCACTGTGCAGAGGGTGATGGACATTGTCTATAATGGTCAGCAATTTACGTGTGTGTCTGTCTGTCTGTCTGTCTGTCCAGGCAGGGGCCTGTCTGCGGGCTTTTGTCCAGTCAGAGGCCTGTTTTGTCCAGGCAGGGGCCTGTCTGCGGGCTGCAGCTGGGCATTATTTGTGACACGGTAGATATTCGCGTTTTAAATCGCGGGTTCGTGCCGTTTGTTCCTCGTCTCTCGCCGTCCTGTTGTGCCGTAGTGGAGGTTTGTCTGTGGTCTGCAGGCTGTGATGGTGTTAATTGTAAAACCTGGAGTAACATTTGTTTTTCCTCCGATGAGTAAGTGTATGAAAGATGTCTATGTTTATAATCGGTGAGTTTATTAGGTCTGTTATCTGTAATTAGAGCAGTTTTATCTGTGATTTAACGTGACATTAATATTGACTTCTGCTCATGAATCTGTAATCTGTTCTTGTTCTTGTGATGAACGATCTTCACGTTCATCACAGCTGTATAATCTAGATCTGTAAACACTCTTCTATGTGCTTCTTTATCTGGACATGAAAGAAGCAGGACAGCAAGAATATTAAAAAGATCCTCGTTTTCATTTGCCTCTTCATACAGTGACTACAATAGTTCCAGTCATTGTCAGTATTGCTATAAAGACATTAGCTATAGAGATATTAGCCTTAGTATCTGTACTGATTTTGAAATATAAACCTTAGTATTAGCTTACTGCTTACATGGTATCCGTGGATTGAGATACTAGATACTAATTAATATATTAGTATTACTATTGCTTGGTATCAGTACTGTAATGGCATTTAGATATTAGCTTTAGTATTAAGAAAATGAGTGGCATGACCCATAATTACTGCATGCATCTGTTTAGGGAAGGTGTGTTTACTGAATTCTGGATGAGTGCCTAAATGTTTGATGGTGCCAGTGCTGATACTTAGAAATCAGGACTATATCTGTTGAAATTAAAAGCAAAACAAAATAAAATTGTGATTGATTTCAGAGCTCCATGCCACCAGCATCATCTGAGCACAAGTATGGTGAAGAGCTCAGCCTTTTGGCAATGCCCATTACAGTCACATGCAGCCACGCAGCCCCATGCCTAGAATCAACAAGACAGTGGTGCTGGCATTGCTCATCGCAACCAGTTCTGTGTTCCTCTTGTTTCAGCTTTACTACTACAGGCAGTCCGTCTCAAAGGTGAGCAAACACTGCAGAAAGGTGGACGAGAGGTATTCTACAGGTGGCCTCAGTCAGTCACTAACAGTGTCAGAGTGTTTACATGTGAAATGGTACATTTTAGGGAAGCCTATTGTTTTTGTTTTGTTTTTTCTTTACAGTAGTGGTGATCGAAAGCACTCACCGTGTTCAAAATGACTATTGAACCTACTGAGTCTTTATATGCTAAAATAGTAAAGAGGGCTGAAGAATGTCTTTATTTTAAAACTTAAATGGGTATCAGGCAGTGTATTATTAACTCTATAATGTTCCAGGTTTTGTTTTGCTATATGCAGGAATAGATATGCTACTTTTAGAAGCATTAAACACTTCATTAACCACTGGTTCCTATAACCACCACTGTGAATATTAATTAGTCATTTCAATCAAATCCTGTTAAATAACTGCATATACAGTTAAGGTCAAAATTCTTAGCTCTCTTAGAAAAGCTTTTTCAAAATTTCCTCTAATCAGTTAAGCATTTCTAAACATGCTAGTTTTCCTTAGAAAGCATAACTTATTTTTGTTTGCATACTATAACAGAACTATATAAATAATAATAATAATCCAGGTGAGCCCCTTTCAGAACTGTTTTATTGATTGATTTATTTATTTATTATTATTATTATTATATTATTATTATTATATTATTATTTATTTATTATTTATTTATATATAGAACTGCTGTGCAATGGTGTGTTTTAACTTTGTAATGATGAAAGCTTATGTCCAGTCACAGCTGAGGGTTATCTTCCAATTTACACACAGGATAAAAGCCTCAGTAAGCATTTGAGCTGTCACTTGAGAAAACATCATGCCAAAAAAAATCTGTTTAAAATTGAGAAGGATATACAAAGTTATCACAGCATTTCCAAGTGTCAAGAACTAGACTGAGTAGTATTACCAAGAAATTCAAAGAGAGCCATACAATACAGAACAAACCTGGCAGAGGTAGGAAGCGCAACATTTCAAATACCCTGGAAAGAAAACTAGCGAGAGATGTGTCTAAAGACCAGAACAACTGCCAAGACATGAGTGAAAGACTTAGCCAAGTCAGGAACTGTTGTGTCAAAAAAGACAAAATCATCAGAGCCCTGCACAGAAATTAATCATGAGGTTACAGATCAAGAAAAACTCTACTTCAGCAGAAAAGACCTTCAAGCCTGACTGAAGTATGTTAAGGACAACCTGGAGAAAGATTATGCATACAAGCATTGGTCAGATGAGGCAAAACTAGCGCTCTTTGGCCACAGAGACATTGTTTATGTTTGGAGGAAAAAAAGAGGCTATAACACAAAGAACACCATCCCCACTGTGAAACATGGTGGTGGGAGTGTTATGCTGTGGTGATGCTTCAGTGCATTTGGACTTGGGAATCTCATCAAGCTGGAAGGAATCATGAAGAAAGAAGGATGTGTGAAGATTTTGAAAGAAAACCTTAAGAAGTCAGCAGCAAAACTTGGTCTGGGTCATCGCTTTCTCTTCCAACATGACAATGACTCAAAACATACATCACTCCTGGTGAAGAACTGCCTCCAGAAGACCAACGTGAACATTATTGACTGGCCTGTACAAAGCATGGACTTGAATCCCATTAAAAAATGTGTGGGGTGAACTGAAGAAGAAGGTTCATGCCAGAAGGCCATCAAATCTGGAGGAGCTTGA
>BRDA01002439.1:0-14118 GCA_036984385.1 Crenuchus spilurus
TGATTAATAGTGTTTATTGACTAAACAGCTGTATTTAAAGCCAACCACACTAAAACTGAGCTATAAAAATGGTAACAAAGGCAAATCACTGTCCTGCGAACGGAGATTGAAGTATCTGGAGCAACAGCGTTCATAGACTCAAAACGACTTGGAAAAAAAAATTGAAAATAAAAGTCTGTGTTATGGAGAAGGTTCAGTTTAATGTAATATAATGGTCTCAACTACTTTGGTCTGTAAGTGAATTAAGTCATAAATAGTAAATCTGTTCCGTTTAGATCAGTGTAGTTAATTTTAGCTTTTGCCAGGGATGGTGTGTGTGTGTGTGTGTGTGTGTGTGTGTGTGTGTGTTCAATGGCTTTGGGATGGGAGGGGAGGGTGTATCTAACCCCCATCCCTTCTCTCTCCTCCCCCTCCTCTTGTTTCTGTTTCTACTCCATTTCCTTTCTAAACCCCTCAAACATCCTTTTCTTCTGTCTTCTCGTTCTGCTTTTCCTCACACCTGACCTCACTAACCACCGCACCCGCCACTCTGTGCCACCCTGAACAACACTTTCCTTTTTTTAACACTCGCCTAACCCTCTCTGTCACCTCCTGCCTGTGTCTTCACACCTTTAACCGCTCTTCCTCACCCTCCATCCTCCATTCTGCTCTCTAATGCCCCTTCTAACCCCCCCCCCCCCACGCCTCCACACCTGCCCCACCACCCGCTGGTTATCCTAGCCGATGGAAATATTTGTGGATGACGAGACCAAGCTGACTCTACATGGTCTGCAGCAGTACTATGTCAAGCTCAAGGACAACGAGAAGAACAGGAAGCTCTTCGATCTTCTGGATGTGCTGGAGTTCAATCAGGTACCTTCATGCATTAAAAAAACACTCCAAATAACAAACCTTCAACTTGTGTCTTCAAATTTGGCCTGAAATCATACTTTATTTATACACTGTGTGCCTGTAAGTGTCCAGAAAAGTGAATTCACTGCACATACAGCTTCTACACAGTCATGTCAGAATGTATTACCATCCTTTATGCGGAGTGAACCCGTCCTGGAACATGACAGATGCCACGTGACACTTTCCTCATTGTTCACTGTAGAGGTTAAGTGTTCCAATATTGTGTTGATTGCTCTGTACCACTCAGCGAAGTCGTCGTTGCCCTCTGGCATCAGTGGCCTGTGGGTCACCAGCGTTATGCTGTTGGGAGGCTCAAAGTACAACAAGTCCATTCTCACTACAGCAGCTCTAGAACATCCCACAAAGTTAGTGGTGTCTGAGATGCTGCCACCACCATGTTTCACTGACTGGTGTGCTCACTTATTTATACATGCAGCAAACTCACGTGGCATCTGTATCTATATTTTGTGGTACTGTAAAGGTTCTCAAGATTGGTGGTTCATTTTGTGTTGTGTTTAAACCCCCAGTGTTGTAATCCATCGTCAGCCATTAGACTCCTCCATTTCAATGTAAACAAGTAGCTTAAAGGTGCACCACTGACAGTTTTCCTACAATTAGATTTAAAAATTGCAATAAGTTGCCTTACGTACAGTATGACAGTATATTGAATCGTAAGCCCTGTATCAAGCACTGTATCATATCACCACCTTCTTGCCAAAACAGCCCTACGTCTCCATTTTCTTGCTGTTTGGTTATTGTCTTCATGGTGAAGAGACAAAGGCTGTACACAGATAAGACTGTGTTATTATGATCATGATTGGCAGGACACTGGAGCGTGTGTTTGGATGTTGTAGGTGGTGATCTTTGTGAAGTCGGTGCAGCGCTGCATTGCTCTCGCTCAGCTGCTGGTGGAACAGAATTTTCCTGCCATCGCCATCCACAGAGCAATGCCCCAGGAGGAAAGGTGGGACGCAGTGACATTCATTCAAAAACATGTTTATTAAAGGAATACTCCAGTGGTTTTCAGCCTAATCTCTGGTCTGCAGCATCTATATGACATGGCAGACTGCCAGGGACAATCATTTCAGAAAACCCATTTAAAATGCCACCTCAAAAAATGAGAAAATGGTGAAAAAGTCCATTTGTGTTATTAATTAAATTCGAAAAGGTAAAGTGTCATATTTTTATATTCATTACATGTAAAGTGACGTTTTATACTTTAATGTTGATCCTGTTTGAGTAGTAATTTAATGTGAGATTCTGGATCAACATTAAAACAAAAATGGATGTGAAATATGTCACTTTTACCTGTAACAAATAGACTTTTATCAATAATTTTTATATAATAGATAAGTAGAATAAAACTATTTTTATCCTTTATTGAAATAATTCAAATGTTTATTCTTGTAAGATATGTGACGTGGTTTATTTAAATGAGAATTTTTATTTGGCAGCTAAAAAACACTCTGTAGTCTAACATGCCTTCACTTTTTGACAAATTACACCCATCTAAATTTTTTTTTTCAAAAGTGTTACACATTCCACAGCTGGTAATCCAACCAATGGACGGTCTAGAATTATGTCATTATCATATGATTGACAGAGTTCGTCTTTTGGCAGGAAAATATGTGCAGCTGTCTGAGTCGCTCTTACAGACGTGTCTCTGCTTATTTAAGCTCCTCTCACAAGAATCTACAAATATATTTAGATTCCAGCTATATATATTTGAAAAGTAGACCCTTTATTGCGATATAAGGTTATGTTACGATGATAAAATCTCACAGAGTTATGTGTGTTTATTTAGAATTTCAGTTTTGTTCCCACGGGCAGGCCCTCCAAGTCGAAAGGGTTAAATAACTAACATAAATGAACTTTTTCACCATATGGTAATGCACTGTATAGAGATTTTAGGACAGGAAGTGCTGAGAATTAGAATCTGTTTTATTGATGACCATCACAGATACAGAGGATAAATTATATCATTAAACTTTTTTGTGATGTTTGTTTATGAGGTTCTTGTACACTTTCATACATTCAGTCATAGGCTTTTACGTGAAAATGTGCTGTGAATTTGTATTATTTGTTTTCAGAGATGAGACTAGATATCCACAAAGACGAAGCTGTGCTCATTTATCAGCAGTGTAGTGGAGTTTTCACTGACTCTGGTTAGCACAGATAACAGAAAACCTTCATGAGAGCAAAAGCAGGCAGAATTGTTTTCACTTCATTATTGTGTTGTGTGGTAACACGGATACAGTTTCATAAGAACAGCTTCAGTAAATCTGTCTCATCCAAAGTCCTGTCTGGGTCTGCAAGGAAAGCTTCTCATTGGCAGCTTTCCATCAGATTTTATTGGACCTGTGTTTCAAGTAAACATGCTTTCTGTTCTTTTTACATGAATGTTTGAGTTCTTTATGGATGTGAAAGCTAGATGGGAAAATATTGATGCCTTCGAAGTCGGTGTTGGTGAAGACTTTGAGCAGTGCAAAGAAAAGCAAATGAATCCTTGACCAAATCCTCATCTCTCACTCGAGTCCAGATAACCAAACTGAAGCTCACTTATTTTTGAGCAGTTGAAGGTAAAGAGGACACCGTCAAGATGGACGGATACAATTAAACTGATTTTGAATAAGACTTTAATCTTTAGACCAAAACAGAAGACCAGATATTTTGATGAACACTCCTCATCATCACCAGAAGTAGTAGTAATATAATAATAATAATAATAATAATAATAATAATAATAATAATAATAATAATAATAATAATAATAATAATAATAATAATAGTAGTAGTAGTAGTAGTAACAACATAATAATAATAATAATAATAATAATTATAATAATAGTAGTAGTAGTAGTAGTAGTAACAACATTAATATTAGTAGTAATATAATAATAATAATAATAATAATAATTGTAATAATAGTAGTAGTAGTAGTAGTAGTAACATTAATATTAGTAGTAATATAATAATAATAATAATTATAATAATAGTAGTAGTAGTAACAACATTAATATTAGTAGTAATATAATAATAATAATAATTATAATAATAGGAGTAGTAGTAGTAACAACATTAATAATAATATAATAGTAGTAATAGTAGTAGTAATAATAATAATTATAATATTAGTAGTAATAATAGTAATAATATGTGACCCTGCCAGGGAAAACCAGGCCAAAGTCACTGCGCAACTTAAGATATTGTGTCACTCACATTAGCAACAGAAGTTAGCCACTCAATATTATTTGTGTAAATGAAAGATAACAGTCTCAGATATCTATCGTAGTACATATTTTCATCAAAAACAAAACTTAAATTCACAAAAAAAGCTGTTTAGAAAAAAACCAATTTTGAAAAAAAAGAATGACTTTGACCTGGTTTTCCCTGGCGGGGTCACATATAATAAAAGTAATAATAATAATAATAGTAGTAGTAGTAGTAGTAATAATAATAATAGTAATAGTTATAATAGTAGTAGTAGTAGTAGTAGTAATAATAGTAATAACAATAATATAATAATAGTAGCAGTAGTAACAACATTAATAATATAATAATATAATATTAGTAGTAATAATAGTAATAATATAATAATAAAAGTAGTAGTAGTAATAACATTAATATTATTAGTAATATAATAATAATCATAATAATAATAATAATAATAATAATAATAATAATAGTTGTAATAATAATAATATATATATATATATATATATATATATATATATATATATATATATATTTGTTTTTTTTTGTTTTTTTTTTTAATTTAGATTACTGTTTTGATCCTTGTGTTTTTTACACACTTAGGAAATTAATTCTCCGCAATTGAACCCAATCCGTGCAGTCAAACACACATTTACACATTAGTTAACACACACTAGGGGGCAGTGAGTACACGTGCCCGGCACGGTGGGCAGCCCTAGTCACAGCACCTGGGGAGCAGCTAGAGGTTAGGTGCCTTGCTCAAAGGCACTTCAGTCATGACCTGTTGGATCTGGGAATCGAACCGGTAACCTTCAGATCACAAACCCAGTTCTCTAACCACCAGATGCCTCAAAATGTCTCATAATGCCTAATAATAGTAGTAGTAATAATATTAGTAGTAATAATAGTATTAATAATAATAATTGTTATAATAATAATAATAATAATAATAGAGAGCATCCTATAGATGCAGCACATGGAGATTAGGTTGAAAATGCTGTAATCCTGCCCCGAGTGGCTCTGTGGACTAAGGCGCTGTCACTATGATCTGAGGATTGTGCTGTTTGTCATCGGCATCCGGGGCTCGAGAGAGCAAAAATTGGCTGTGATCTCTCTGAGCGGGTAAGATGGCACTCTCTCCCCAGCACTACTAAGTAAAAGTAGAGGCTCAGGCTTCTGCCAGGTCATCCATCACAACTGCGCTTTCCTTCGAGCACAATGGCTGCACGGCGGCGATGTATCAGCAGCATTTGGACAAGAGGCGGAGCTTGACTTCACATGCACCAGAGGAGTGTTGGTCTGCACCCTCCTAGAGTCACAGTCATTACAAGTGATGGGGAGAGTCAACGAATGGGCGGGTCAATTGACTGCCAAACTAAATTGGTTAAAAATGAAAAAACTCTTGTTGGTTCTGGTGCTATTTTATGTTTGTTCCCTCCAGGCTGGCTCGCTATCAGCAGTTTAAAGACTTCCAGAGACGGATCCTTGTGGCCACTAATCTGTTCGGCAGGGGCATGGACATCGAAAGGGTCAACATTGCCTTCAACTACGACATGCCTGAGGATTCTGACACATACCTACACAGGGTTGGTGATATTAAAGCAAAAATTCACTTAAAAATCATTTTTACACTACTGTTCCGCTTACTCCAGGTACACATCAGCCACGACGTGTTTAGATTTAGTCACCTAAATAGCTACTGCATCAACAAAAGTGCTCTTAATCGACATCCAGATCTGAAGGTCTAACAGACTAATTGTTGTAGTTTAGGACACAATATGACTTACTGTGAATTATAAAAAATAATAAACTTGTGTAGCAGAATGCTGTGTCCACCATCTTTGATCCAAGTTCAGTCTTGTACTAGCCCTGCTGTTTGAAGTAGCTGTTCATAAAGTATCTATTGACCACATCTGGGGTAAGTAGAGCAGTGTGTATTTATAATTTTATTTATTTTAATGATTAGTAATGATGACTAAATTGGATATGCTTATGCTTTGCCATTGTTAACCCCTCACATACATTTTTTTTCCAGGTGGCACGAGCGGGCCGCTTTGGGACGAAAGGCTTGGCCATCACGTTTGTATCTGATGAAAATGATGCCCGTACGCTGAATGATGTTCAGGACAGATTTGAGGTGAACATCAGTGAGCTTCCAGAGGAGATCGACATCTCGTCTTACAGTAAGTGCTGCACCTGTCAGTCATCATCAAAGGGCTTCTGTGGAAGCGATACTAGATTCTAAGGATCTCTGAATATTTTGTGGTTACCACAGTGGAATGCAAAAGTTTGGGCACCCCTGTTAAAAGAAAGGTCAGTCTTTAATTTGACCCATAATCTGTACAATTCAGTCGTGTAAACAGGCAGAATTTGTGTAGAAGGAAATGTAACAATAAAAAACATAAATATGGACACCCTCCTAAAATTGGGGGTGTGGCTGAGTTCAGAATTAACTAATGACATTCAAACTCATGTTAAGTAATAGTTAAAGGCACAGTATGTAGTTTCCAGCGACATCTAGTGGTTTAGTTTCCATATTGCAACCAAATGAAGACTTTTTCCACAGCCCCTCTCTATGGTGACCGTCATGCGTCATAAATCTTTGATACTCCTGAACGCGATGTCTAATAGCAGCTTTAGAGCTAGTGATATGTCAGGTGGTAAGATTAATTTTTATGATAAATTTAGGAAATGTAATATGTAAAATGATCATAGCTACAATGCAGACTAAACATTTTCTGCACTTCAGTAGTGTTATTGTAAACGTTAGCTGTTTTCTGTACAAAGTAATAAAGTAAACACATCAAACTGCTTCACTGTAGACAGATAATGCAGGCAGGATACACATTTTTCTCTAGTCAAGGTAAACTTGCCATGCTCTGAAGAAGCACTTCAGCCAATAAGAGTTCACACGAGCTCATATTAGCTAAGCTCGCGAACTAGCGCGCAGCTACGAATCTCCCGTTCCACCTTAAATGCTGCAGTACTAGTGTTCAGCTCCGATGCACTACAATGTCCTGCAGCACCATTTAAGGTGGAATGGGGGAAAAACACTGCGCACATGAATATGAAGCTAAACTTCATCTTGTTTTCTTTTCTTTGACGATTGAAGTTGTGTTTTCTCTTCTTGACGAGCATAAGAATGTTCCGCCATCTTAACGAGATGGTAGGCATCGTTTCTATGTATCGTCACATACCAAGAAGATGTCATGGCATCATACCCAAACTTTAAACCAAGCGCAGAGCATACAGAAGCCAAAGAGCTTCACACAAAAAAAACAAAAGGCTTGAGGAGCATCCAAATAACAACACTCAAAACAAACTACCGCTTCCACCTGAAAACAGGTTTTAAAACAAATAGCGGCCGAGAACGGGTGTATAACACAAAGGCTGTTGGCTGCACCACACCAGCACTCTCTAAAACAGAGCGTAAACCTGTAAGAGTGATGCCAAATGTTCATTAATCCATTTCATTAGTCTTTTGTGTTTATTTCTCACTCTGTTCTGTATGTAAAACTACAGTTATTCTATATAAAATGTATTTTTGTTCATGTTTTGTAGTGTCTGGAACACATTAATTGGCTTTACATTATTTTTTACAGGAAATATTGCTTCAGTTCTCGTTCGCTCGTTTTGCTGAACACAAATGATTTTAGATTTCTTCGTGCTGGGAGTAGTTTTTCAGGCTGTGCAGCACTTAAGGGACATTACTAGATCATCTCCAAAAATTAGAGCATTGTGAAAATTTCCATTATGTTCATAATTGAATTCAAAAAGGTAAACTGTTGTATATTTTACATTTATTACATCTAAAATGACATTTCAAAGCTTATTTTTTGTTTTAATGTTGATACTCAGAGAGGCGGAGCTGCTACGTGTTGTTTGTTAGCATAAACATCTCTTGGCTGTGACGATACATAACCTCCTGTGGTAACGACAAAACAAACTCAAGGTGACTTTACAGTGTGACGATACATAGAGACCATACAATGGCTGACGAGGACTGTGGCACACTAGGGAACATAAAAACCAACTGTAATCACACGTGATGGGAGACCAGGGCTGTGGGAAGCGAGGACCAGGTGATGGAGGCAGGACCAGGAAGGAGACATGACAAAGCATGTGGAAGACATAAACAAAGACACTCAGGGCTGATGTAAATGACCTGTGCTAATCATTTGAGAGTCTGGATTTTCATGACTGATCAACATTAAAACAAAAAAAAAAGCTTTTTGAATTATTATTTTTAACGTTTATTATTATTATTGTTTTTTTTCTGGCAGCTCAGAATAGACTTAAATGAACTATCTGAGTAGAAAGAAGAGGGTTTCACTGCTCATTTGACTCCTCCCTTTTGTATGGATCTTAGAAAATAAAGTCATAAATCACGGCAACCGCCGGTGGTTCCAGGCTGATTAAGAGGTTAAATGTTGTATTTGTCTGTAAAGCTAACACACATGGATTTAGTCTCAGTTTGTAGTTGTATAAATGTGTATGTATTGACCTCAGCACTGAGAGAATTCCCAGGTCTGTCCGTCTCTAATATAAAATAAATTCTTAGTCATTTATAAGGCAGTTAAGTGGATGGTGCCTCTGGAACAGCTTGTTAAGTGCCTTCTTTAGGAGTGTTTTACTGGAGTAGTTATCTGCTCAGGTCAGACCTGTATGTCATAGCCAAGTTCCCTTAATGGCTCAAGTACATCTACTTCTTTTTATTCACTTGTATTAAATAATGCAAACAGAAACCTGATTTACTGGGTTGTTTACAAGGAAAAGAAATACAAAAACAACAAACGGTGAATGTACAAATGACATTTTTCTTCATAATTTGCTGAATTTTATATAAAAACACACACGTGAAATAACTTACATTTTATTTCTTTCCAGTGTGTAAAATTCAGCAAATAAATTATTATAATATAATAATTTCTATTGTAAATATATTATTTAATCTAATATTATAATATAATTCATATAATAATAATTAATTGTTCTGTGTAGATGATTTAAGTGAAGTGAAAGTGAAAGTGCACAATTATTGACTAATGTGCTTAGACATGGAGGAATTTGACCTACACATTGACTCCACAAGCAGTGGGCAGCCCATACAGTGCCCGGGGAGCAGTTGGGGGTTAGGTGCCTTGCTCAAGGACACTTCAGTCATTACCTGCCAGTGGATCAAACCAGCGACCTTCAGGATCACAAGACCACATCACTACTCACCAGGCCATGGCTGCCCATACAAAGCACTTATTTTCACAAATGAGTAAATAATAACTATTTGTAGTCTAAACAGGAGTGTACACAATTTTACACTAGAATGTGTACTGCTTATGAATATAGTAAACATGTAATGTAGGGATGCACTGAACATTCAGCAACCAAAACTATTTTGTCCAGAATTTAAAAAGTGAAAAGGTTTTTAATGACACTGACCTTTCTGGACATTCAGAATTGTGCTTTTCCTCACCAACAAAACACAGATTCACCAGCACAGTTACAGTTTGGTGCTGAAATGGAAGAAGACAACAAACTACAAGCACAACCTTTACTAAACTACACTTGTTACGATGAAGCCAGAATGCAGCCGCTTAGCTTTGTGTTTGTGCTCGGCGCTGCAGTGTTAGGGATCGTCTCACAATTAGCAGAAGAAATGTGAAGTGTTTCAGTGTCTGTAGCCAATGACACTCACAGTAAACACACAAAACATCCATGTGACTTACATCATTCATTTTAGACATTTTCATCATTTTATTAAATATTAGTAATAATGTAACACACATGCATCTTCATACATATTCATATATTATTGTCTTTGTTTTATATACAAATATAAATGAATCATCAATTAAACTCATGTTATTAAACCTAATGATGTGAAACCAGCTTATTAACATAGACATTCATTCCTGGCTTTTGTTTGCTTGCCGTTTCAGCCAAAAATGTTTTATTTCAGCGCATCACTCATATAATGTACATTAAAAATGCTTGTCTGTAAAATGTTGTCTGTTTTTATTCCAGTGATAAAATCATTTCATTTACCCAAACGGGATTTCTTTCTCTTTGTGTCCCAGTTGAGCAAACGCGGTAAAGAAGATAAGCCGTGGTGAAGAAAAGGAGAGTGATGTGGAGACCGCATGGGAGAGCAGCCTTCAGTAGTGTCACACTTCACCTCGACTGTTATGGTGGAATTTAGTGAGAATGTATATACAGTATTTAAGTGAGTACACCCCTAATGTCATACGATTCAAACTTCTGTCATGTTAAAATCACTGCACTTGTATTCATTTGTAAACCAGGATGTGTGGATAATGATAATAAATAGACTGTGCTGAAATTCCAGGTTCAATAGTGTTTACACCCAAAACCAGGAGTGTCCAACTTCAGTACTGGAGGGCCGGATTCCTGCACAGCTTGGTGATCTTCCTAATCAAATACACTTTGACAAATGACCAGGTTTAATTGTAGTGTCAGAGCAGAGAAATCATCAAACTGTGCTGGACACCAGCTCTCCAGGACTGACGCAGGACACCCCTGCCATGCAACAGAATACGACCTGTGATTTCAGCTTGTTGTATGTTCTGCTGTTCACGTCGAGATTGTAATATGATGGGATTTTGAATCGTATGCCATTGACGTGCTCCTATATTAGGACTGTGAACGTTAACATGTTAAAACGGCATGCGATAAATGCCTTAACACTTCCTTTTTTGATGCTTTAATGCACGTGTTCATGTGCCGATTTAACACATTTATCACATGGAACGGCCTTTTAATGTGCCAACTTTGACAGGCCTAATATGTATACTGGCCACTTTATTAGGTACACATATCTGGTATCTCTACTTATTGTCCATTTTAGCTCCACTGACCATTAAGGTGCAGTTTGTACTTCTGCAATTATAGACTGTTGACATGTTTCTCCTCTGCTGTGTCTGATTCAATTGTACCCATGCACAGTAACACACCACCACGTCAGTGTCACTGCAATGCTGAGAATAATCGCCTGCTCTATGGGGGGTCCTGACCATTGAAGAACAGGGTTAACAGAGTATACAGAGAAACAGATGGACTACAGGCTGTAGATCTACAAAGTGCACCTGTATTCTCAGTGGAGCTAAAATGGACTATAAGTGTAGATACAAGGTGTATATAAATATATGACTTTCAGGGGTGCTTACCTGAAGTTTGCTTACCTTTGAGATGTTATAAACATGTTTAAGAGTTTATTCACCTGTTCAAATGTTTAATTTTTCATTTCTTTTCCGTGTTACTGAGGTTTTTTATGCGAGAGGCATTGTTTCCGTTTTTTTGCTGGAGTTCTGGGTTGAGGTACTTTATTTAGATTGTGACTGCAGCAGTGTAGAGATGTAACATAGTTGAATACTGCAGTGTTCTAGTAGCTCTGGGTGAAGGCATGTCCAATAAGGAATGATGGAGTGTAATGTGTGAAGTAGGGAAACTACAGTAATTAGTGTTCGGTATTGTTGGAAATCAAAGCCGCTGTTACGCAGCGATGTTTGTTCAGTATCTCCTTAAATGTGTGTGTTGTGTTAACAGTAGTACTGACATACTGTACATTAAAGGTGCATTATGTATGGTTTTTTTTCTCTTTTTATATTTCAGATCTAATAATCTGAAATGTCAGAGAAATTGAAAATAAAAGCCCGTGTACCTGTTTTGGAAATGACATTTCAAAAAGTCATGCAGACAGAAGTGCGAGTCGTTTAGCACCGAAACACTGCGAGATAAGCATTTTGGCTTCTGTTTGCAGCACTTTCAGGCAGCACTGAAAGAACAAAAGGTCAAGACCTCATTGATTTCCACATACTGCACCTTTAGTACTTTTGGTACCTGTAGTTCTCGAGCTGTTTTACAGTGTTCAGACTCCAGCGAGCGTGAGCACTTACCGAATTTTGCTAATAAATACAAAACGCAAATTTCCTTTGGTCCTCTCTCTTTTATCTGTGCTCTCTGTATCTGTTCTGTTACCTGTCCCGAGAGAGCCGTTTCACTCCTCTTCACTGAGATACACGGTGACACAGTAAAGATGTAGTCAAGTACATTTAGAGGACGTTTTAAATGCTAATCTGGATGTAGACTGATTAAAGGTTAATTATAGCGTTCGACTAATTAAATGGTTAATTTTTTTGTTCGGCGGTTGATTTCGTGTCTCGTAGGCCGAGTCGGACAAAGAGCATCACCAAAAATAATATTCATATGGTGGAAAAACTCCAATTGTGTTCATCATTTCATTCTAAAAGGCTGAACCGTCATTTTATATTCATTACATGTAAAGTGACATTTCAAGTTTTTTTTTTTTTTTGAATAGTCATTTACTCAGGAACTGTCCTAATCACCAAACAAAATAGATACACAGTCCTCGTCAAAGTCTCTCTGCCAAGTCTGCTGTGAGACGGAGGCATGTCTGAGTGAGGCAGATTATCAAAGAGACGGAAAAGCTAAATAAGGGTATTGGATCATTGGTAATGCATTGCTTTATGTATAATATCTGCCTCAGTGATGCAGATGCACATCCTTGGCTCACAGAAATGGATTCTAATGCAGATAGATGAGCATTTTGGCAGAACTTTACCATCATCCATACTGCACAGACAAGCTCAGAACACACCTGCAGGTTCACTGATGGGTTTGGATAAAGAATAAAATGCATAGCAGACTTGGTTTCCATCACCACCACTGTCTCACTACGGTGCACCATTTCAGATCACTCTGACTGACCTTTATGACCGAGGTTTGGGGAAGTCACCGGACTGCCCCTGTAACAGTGCTGGTGTTGAAAAAGAAAGGAAGCAGGCACCGTGGTGTCAGCAATGAGACTTTACAACAGGAAGTCAACAGGATGAGAAGAGAGTGTGAAAGGAAATCTGGAAGAACAAATGGTGCGGGATGGTGGGTGTATGTGTGCGTTTGAGGTGAGGGGCCACGAGCCAAAAATATAAGCAAACAAAAGCCTGTATAAGCTTTTCCCTTTTAGGTTTTGGAACTTAGACTCATGCAAAGTGCTAAAATGTGAAAATACACTAATTACTTTGCACTGAAGTTTCACTATTACTCCGGTAACACAACTCTGTGATTAACGTTCACAGTTATCAGACAATTTGTTAAAATAATGCATATCTTAGCTAATATCTACATAATAGTAACCGTGAAACCATTTTGGGCATTAACCCTTTAACATCCCCACTAATAGGATGCTAATTTTGTTTACCTTTTAAACACCACACTCATCTGTGTGATGGTCTAACAGCACTAATGATTTTCAGCATTTGTTCCAGTTTATTCCTTGTGATGGATATGAAGCTGCTGGTTAACATTCAGACAAGAAAATGTTGCATTTCTGACATCTAATAGATGTTTTTTAGAGTAAAATACCTCTACCGATTGGTAGAGATGGCAAAATCATATTAAGTTCAACACCTTTAATAAACATAGAGAGACTCCAATGTGCTCTACCAAATGGCTGAGCAGAATCTTGAAGGGTCTGGTCCAACTCCAAAAATGTGAATATCATGGAAAAAATTAATAATGGTTCATAATTTAGTTCAGTATTTTATATTTATTAGACATAAAGGGACATATTTCAAGCCTTTTTTGTTTGAATGTTTATCAGTTTGGCTTATAGCTCATGATACAGTGGTGACCCTACTGACGAGTTTAATCTGTGCAGGAGCCGAGCTCGTTAGCTGGTTTGCTCGTTAGCTGGATGCATTTTCCCCATAAGAAACTTGTTCTTTCAATCTATGTAAAATGAAAATGACAAGTATACTATTCACATTGGTACGGTATGTGCATGCGGGCAGGAGGACAGGAGGAATCGGCGGTCGGATGTGCTCGCGGCAGCAGTAGAGCAAATACAAAATTTTTGGGTATATTTGTGTAATAAATGTATAATTTCATATGACATATAACCGGCCGACTGTGCCTAATTAGTCAAAATGTACATAAGAATACCCCTTTTACGTAGGTCGATTGCTCGTTTGGTCGATTGCT
>BRDA01002439.1:27080-38810 GCA_036984385.1 Crenuchus spilurus
GCCGGCTGACACGGATTAATCAGTTTTACATGTATTCTTATGGGGAAAATGCATCCAGCTAACGAGCAAACCAGCTAACGAGCTCGGCTCCTGCTAAACTCATAAGTAGGGTTACCACTGTACTAGACATGAAATGGAAACGAACGTTGATGCTTATCGAAGTCTATTGCCCCGGCTTATCATCGCCATCGAGGGAAAAATTATCGTGAAAAAAATCGATATCGTTTTATCGCCCAGCTCTACTTCTACTGTATATATTTTGTTATTTTTACAAGGCTATTTAGGTGACTTAAGTTCTCTTGTTCTAAAACTCACAGTGCATTATACTGTGTCCTAAACTACATAGACTAGTGCGGATGCAAGATTTGGATGTGGTTTTGAGAAGGCTGCAAAGTTTCGGCAAAGCATTTTGTCTGTAATGACATCAGTATTTTGGTGATTGTCCAGTTTTAGTGTCTGCAACCTCAGAGCATCGGTTCTCAAGTAAAGAAGCGAAATTTGAGCGTTAAACATGTCTTGGCTGATTGAATACAGTGGAGCAGTTCTAAATATAACACAGGGCAGGTTTATGCACTTCTGTGCGACTTTTATATAAATTATTCTGATATACAATCCATTATTTCACCAAAGTAAAGAGCAAAATAACATCTAGCTGAAAAGTTTAATTTGGACTTTGCTGCTCAGCTGGACTCTGGATAGCGGAGACCCTCCACTCAGTAATCTACGACTACGCTGAATCCCTCCCTCAACCCACCACAGCAACACGGCACTGCCATCTCTTTCCATCGTATGCTGGATTTACGGCATAAATACTCTCAGAGTAAGCATTTTTATTAGCTCTGCACGTTCGGCATTGTAGAAATTATGCTGAAAATATTCAAATAACAACAACATTCACCATTCATAGTCTTATGGAGGGGTAAACAGGGCTGTCAAACTGATTCATACAGTCTCGCAGATCAGGAAGTTGATTGAAAACGACAATGGACACAAATCATCATAAAGATCCCAGTCATACTGTAAACAGAGCACTTTTGCTTGTATTTCCACTGAAGAAAGCTGCAACACATGTAAAACTTGTAAGACGAGTTCCCTAGCAAGACCCAGTCTCCCGAAACAGAGCACGATTAAAAGAATTCAAATAAAACTAGCCCTCCTGCTTCAACAGCTGGAGAGCTTTCAGCCCGAGAGGAACGTTCTGAAATGACTCCATTCATCCACAGTGTCTGACACCAGTCTGCACAGGAAAGGCAACACGGACTCAAACGTCACTCGTCTCGCAGTGCTGGCCAGGTTTCACTCCTAACAGCTGTTTACGCCACACAGGACTGTCCAAAATGTCCCAACATGTATGTGAAATGAAGCGCTACCATGAATACAGATGCACCTTGTCCTGAGCTAAAAATCCATCAAACGGACCTAGCCCTAAAACTCTAACCTTAACCCTTAATCTAAAACTTAATCTTAATGATGCTAGTAATCATGTCGATTATTCTTGTGTTGTTCAGCCTTTCTCCATCTCTTCAATTTACACAAGCTGTGCCTTTAAGGCTAATATTCATAAATGAGTTCTGATTGGCCACTGTATATGATGCAGTCTGGGTTGAAACACTCCTTATAGCTTCACTGTGAATGGGCGGGGCTAAACTGCTGAAGACTCATATGTAAATATGAAAACATACACTAGGCTGGTGAGTGGATGGGACATTTCAAAACTTTACAAATGTGTACAAGCTCCAATTTTAAGGCACAGGTCAGTTTAGTTTCCTGTTATTTAGGTGCTGAGCACCTGAAGATATAAGCTAGATATAAGCAATCACAATTTAAAGCAGAGAAATATTCACGTCTGATACGATAATTAACAAAGGATTGTGGAAAATAACAGTGGAACCTGGGTTTTAATCATTAATCTGTTCCAAAGTGTCTGATAATAGAAACAAATGACAACCGAAGCAATATTTCTCATAAGAAATAATGTAAATCCAATTAATCTGTTCCAGACACTCAAAAATATATATAAAAATACATTTTATACAAATAACTATAGTTTTACACACAGAACACAATGAGAAATAAAGACAAAAGACTAATGAAATGGATAAATGAACATTTAACATCACTCTTACAGGTTTACTCTCTGTTTTAGAGAGTGCTGATGTGGTGCAGCCGCAGCCTTTGTTTTGTACACCCGTTCTCGGCCGCTATTTGTTCTCACACTCATTTTCGGCTCCGTTGCTTTATTGTGAAGTGTTTTAGTTTATTTTGGGCATTATCAAAAAGAAACAACCAGAAAAAGCCAGAATGAACGATGAATGCATGGGTGGATTTTTGGGTATTTTTGCAAAATTTGCAGCGAGTCACGTGGGCATGCCAACGAAAACTGGGCAGATGAACAATAACTGGGACAAAAAATTTTTTTTACAATGCCCAAATTTACCAATAACCAGGACAAACGATAACTGAAGTTCCACTCTATATTTTTGGTGATTTATATTACAAGGCTAATATTTAGGATGACTAGTGAGTTTCCAATGTACTTAAAATGTAAGCAAACTTTTTAAAAGTTTAAAATTTTGGAGCTAGCATAAAACCAAAGTTACACTGAGCCTTGCCGTCAACTTCTGTTAAAAGAGTTTGCTTTAAACTATATGCTAGTTTTTGTTTCAGGTTCACTGACCAAATAAAAATGGAGATATGATCATTTCCATGTCACGTGAACATGAAATTTACACACTAGTAAACGTTTTGAGATTGGGAGGAATCCATGCAATGACATTTTTGTTCATAATTTAACTCCAAAAGGTCAAATGTCATATTCATTGCATGTAAAGTGACGTATTTCAAGCCTGTTTTTGTTTTAATGTTGATCAGTGTGGTTTAAAGCTCATGAAAATCAAAAATCCAGCCTAAATTTCACTTAGAAATCAGGCTCCCAGAGTCACAGAATCAAAGGTGTCTGAAGTCCAGTGTGACGTTTCTGGTCATCTACAATCAGATTTTAGAGTAAAATAATGCTGATTTATATAAAAGTATGACCGCTTCCATTTTTACATGTAATTATGAACTTTTCTACAATGTTCTATTGTTTTATGTATGACTTTTATTGTGTATCTCCAATTTAAAAGTTAACCAAGTGCTTCACCTACACAGACATAAAAAATAACGTGCTGGTACTGAATCAAATACTTTCTAATAGTTAAGCCACACAGAAGGTGTGTGTGTTAAGTCGCTGTGACAATTATAACACCAATAATCTTTGGATACAACTGAGCAACTAATCTCCACTGGATCCTGTAAAGGAAGCAGCCTAGAGTGGCTTTGATAGGCTGAAAACTGGCAATTAGTTGGCTCGAATATGTTAGTGATAATTATTTGATAGCAATTTAATCCTATTAAAAGAACCAACAGCGGCATATTAAAGTAAAAGGCTGAGGAACCACATATTTCAGATGCTTAAACAGCTCTGTTTTTCCACACAGAAAACTTGTAAGTAGACGAAGAGCTTACCCACACTCCACTTGTGCCAACAAATGCTCACAGGGTCTAAGATTTGATCAAAACCACATGTACACAAGAGAGGAGCTTTGCAGAGGAGGTGGAAAGAAACTGGTAGATAAGAAGATAGCAGCTAAAAGCAACAGAGGTGAATTAAGAGGAACCTACCAGTAGCCTGGAGAGCAGTTTAAAAATGAAGGCAAGCTCTGATAAAATCAATTCTAACTTTAAAACAATCAATTAAAGAGCAAAGGAGAGTGAAGCCTCAGCAGGCAGATTAGTGAGGGTATGAAATAGTTAAAATAGTAGAGTAGTACCTGAGTACAATGCACTTTTTCCACGTCTCTGTCTCTCTGTGTGACACTGACTAAATGAGAATTGAGAGAGAGAGAGAGAGAGAGAGAAGGGGAGGAGAAAGAGGAGGAGGAGGAAATAAGGGGAGGAGAATATTGCACTCCTGCCTTGCTTTAACCCCCTCCCTCCCTCCTTCTTATCCTTTCGCTGCCGCAAACGTGGGAGAGCCTGGTAGGCTGGTTTACACAACCGTAGTACAGTGAGGCAACCAAAACCACAAACAACACTAAAACACTAAAGTGCTACTACTCCTAATGGTGGTGCAGTACTTCTACACACTATTAAGTGTGGATTAGGACACAGCCCTACTCAAACACTTCATGTACTAAAAATGCACCAAATTAGGCTCAAATATATTCATAAATATTCACATTGAAACCCATCGTGATGACTTTGTGTTAGCTGTTTGTTTTCATATATTTCTATTATTAGTTTAGTATTTTTAATATTAGTATTAAACAGTATTTAATATTAGTATTTAGTTTAGCAGCCAATTAACCCATCCACTAAGGACTCTCCCATCACTTTGCAATGTCCCTGACTCTAAGAGGGTGAAGACAAGCACAAGCCTCCTCCAATGGATGTGATGCGGCCACCGGCGAGACAGGTTTTGGTGATGGAAATGACTGAGAAACTTAGGTGACTACTGAGTTCAAGTGGTTGTTAACAACATTGGCCAATTAGGGAAAATAGTAAAAAAAAAAAAAAAAAAAAAAAAAAAAAAAAAAAAAAAAAAAAAAAAAAAAAAAAAAAAAAAAAAAAAAAAGGATTAAATAGTTTAAATAGGATGCTTTAGTGATGGAAACGACTATTCACTGCGACTGTTTGTTAGCCCTGATACAATCAAATCTGGCTTTTGAAATTGAAGAGATGATGAATTGAAGAGCAAAGGACGCACCATCAGGCAAATTAGTGAAGGGACGAAACTGTTAAAAATATTGGAGGAGTACCTGGGTACAAGGCACTTTTTCCATCTCTCTCTCTCTCTCTAAATGAGAATCGTGAAAGAGAATTGTACTTTTTGGTCTACATTCAGAATTTCCCATGGTCACTCAAAAGTTTTTTTTATAGTAATGACCTGGAAAAGGAAACCACAAGAAGCTACAAACAGATAAACAGCTGATGGTGAAGAGCATCTGATGGAGAGGTCTTAGGTAGACTTCCAAATATTAGATGATTCATTGAAATGGGATTTGAAAATGTAGATTACAGCAAAAACCATTTTCTCTGTAATAAATATTAATTAATTTAAACAATTATTATTAATATTGCTTCAAAAGTATAAAATAGCTTCTGTCACACGTGAGCCTGTGGATTTTTATAGACTTGGCAACCCTGTCTATGAGCCCTTAAGATCTATATAGTTTGAATAGGTCTCCGGAGCTATTTTAGGCAACTATTGACTTCTAGTGCTTGTTAGCTACGTTAGCCTAATCAGCTTAGAAGTTAACGGACTAGAGACATGTGGTTTAAGGTCAAAATGGTGTAGAAATATCATTTTTAAAAGTGTTCCTTGCCTTTAGAAAGAAAAAGCTGAAGCTTTATTCTCTGCAGAAGCCAAAGAGCAGCTAACTGTACAGGTGGTGCTATAACAGGTTTTATTCAAATAGTGTAAATAGTAGACCCCTAAACGATGTAAATGAGGCTTATTCTTCGTTGCTAGGACTAAGAACTGGATGATAAACATGTTAAATGACTGCCAGCAAGCTGGTCGATCAGTTTTTAAGGTTTGACTGCTTTGCCAAAGCTGACAGTCAATGCAGTTCTATTAACAATAATAATGAAGCACAGAAAACAGCTGCAACAACACAGAAAGCTGTTTATGTCCCATTATTGTGATATATTATATTCTGATGGTGTACATACACACATACTAACCTTTCTTCATCTCAGCCACGGTGACTTCAGGAGGTAAATCTCAGCCGGTGGTGCTAAGACAGATGGGATAATCTCAGTGACTCCTCGCCGGGCATTGGCAGCTCTCCCTGTTATTTCTGCTCCTTCACTCCGTTTCTCCTCATTTCTCCGTTTCTTTCCTTCTCTTCTACATCCCCGCCATTCATACGAGCTACTAAAAGAGGCCTAGACCAATTATAGCGCCGCTTAAACACTTCCTTCAGGTTTTTGCGGGTAATTTTCACTCGATACCGCCGCGTCTCTGCTCTGTGTATGTGTGCGCGCTATGTGGCACTTCCGGGTTGACTCAATCAAAGCCACGCCCCCGCGGCGCCCCTCCTCCTCCAGGTTTCCCCTAGCAACAACGCGCCTTATCAACGCTAGCTAATAGCACACCAGCTAATATATTTACAAAACCAGCTCTAAAGAGACTTAATCAGCCCTCATTTGATTGTGTACAAATGAAGGAAATTCAAAAACCATTGTTACCCTCCCCAGGAGTGGTCAACCAACAAAGATCATGCCAAGAGCAAGGCGTGTAATAGTTCACATTGTCAAAAAGGAACCCAAGATCCTAAGCAATTAGTTTGCTAAAGATCACATGGACAAGCCAGAAGGATATTTTTACAAGAGTTTACATCTCTTATTGCAATGCATTGTTATGCTCTTATTGTGTATAATTGTGTATCTTTCCTTCTTTCATTAGAAATGATTTTGTTCTAACAGTGTCTGAACTGAAGAGTAGCTTGGACTCCAACCTGTCTGTACTAGCTCCCTTAATGGAAACAAAGCACTGTTGTACATCGCTCTGGATAAGAGCATTTGCTAAATGCTATAAATGTAAATGAAAAACTTTCATGTGTTCAAAGCATTCCAGCATAAGAACCTTATCTGTGAAACATGGTGGTGGTAGTATTATGGTTTGGGCCTGATTTGCTGCATCTGGGCCAATATTGATGAACAATGAATTGTGAAATATATCAGAGAATTCTAAAGAAAATGTCAGGACATCTGTCCATGAACTGAATCTTAAGAGAAGGTGGGTCATGCAGCAAGACAACGACCCTAAACACACAAGTCATTCTACCAAAAAATGGTTAACGAACAGTTACGTTTAGTCGCAGTTATTGCTGAAGGGGGGTCACACCAAATACTGAAAACAAAGGTCCACATACTTTTGCGTCTCACAAATGAGATATTGGATCATTTTTTGTGAATAAATAAATGATAAAATATATTTTTGTCTCATTTGTTCTACTTTTAGGACTTGTGTGAAAATCTGATGATGTTTTAGGTCATATTTATGCAGAAATATAGAAAATTCTAAATTGTTTACAAACTCACAATCTCATAATAATTAGATATAATTCAGATTTTTTTGAGCTACACATTGATGAACATTAAATAAAAAAAAAGAGAAAGAAATATGTCACATTACATGCTATGAATATGAAATATTAACATCAACAAACGTTTTCCACAATATTCTAATTGTTTGAAGGTGCACTTGTATATTTGGTTACCCTGACTTTGAGAATGAGAAATGTGAATAATTAAGACTGCTCACAAATGATTGGGACAGTTTTGCTAGACTGGTTACACGGTAAATTCTTTATTATTTCAGCATTTATGGAACAACATGTAGAAAAACATGATCTTTCACACTAGAGTCAAGTAGGTCTATTCCTCTTTCTGCCTGAATTATAAATACGGTTTATTGTCATTTCTGGGTTATTTAGTTGCTCTTCCGAAATGCAGACTCTTAAGTTGTTGGAGGCTTTTTTAAAGAATCCAAAGCCAAAAGCTGTCTCTCAATGCTCTTTACTTCCTGCTCCAAGGCTGCAATCTGTGCATTTAAAGAAACACAACAAAAGAAGTGTGTTAGTTCTCTTCAGCATGGATAAACAACACTGTTGGATTGACTGTTTTAAAAGAAACAGAAATGTTCTTTTAGTAAATCATTTGGTTCTTTCAGCCATGCTGTTATTCATCACCGCAGTACAGACTCACCTTATTTCCTGTCTCCTGGCGAATATGCTCAGGAACATTTCTTGTATAGTTTGGTACTCTAGTTTGAGAAAGTGCCTCCTGAAGTCTAAAGTGAAGCTTTTCTCTGCGTTGGGAAAGGAGGAGCCTCTGTTTGTCACAATTACTGCAGTTCTAAAAAAGAGGTGAGGATGATCACGGCATTAAAACTCACGTACAAACTGGTTCTGGCAAGAGAAACCACCATCACCACCACATACTCTCTTCTAAAGCCCAATTCAAGCTACACAAACACAGGGAAGTACTGTAACCTCATGACCAATGGGATTACCAATGAGATCTGAGATTTTAATTCAGTATGAAGCTATATTGCATGTAGTTTTTACATTATAACAATAACTGTAGAGTGACTTCAATCCAGTATGAATCTATAGTGTATTTAATTTTTTTAGTATGACAATAGTAACTGTAGAGCGGCTTTGATCCGGTATGAATTTACAGTGCATGTAATTTTTACAGTACGACAATAACAACTGTAGTGTGGCTTTAATCCAGTATGAATTTACAGTGTATGCAATTTTTACAGTATGACAATAGTAACTGTAGAGTTGCTTTTATCCGGTATGAATTTACAGTGTATGTAATTTTTACAGTACGACAATAACAACTGTAGAGTGGCTTTAATCCAGTATGAATTTACATTGTGTGTAGTTTTTAGTCTTACAGTAATAACTGTACAGTGCCTTTAATCCAGTATGAATCTAGTGTTTAAGTTACAATATGACAAAAATAACTAGTTACTTTATTCCAGTATGAATCTATAGTGTATTTAATTTTTATAGTATGACAATAGTAACTGTAGAGAAGCTTTAATCCAGTATGAATTTACATTGCGTGTAGTTTTTACAGTATGACAATAGTAACTGTAGAGCAGCTTTAATCCAGTATGAATTTACAGTGTTTTTTAGCTTTTACAGTATGACAATAGTAACTGTAGAGTTGCTTTTATCCAGTATGAATTTTCAGTGCTTTTAGTTTTTACAGTATGACAATAGTAGCTGTAGTGTGGCTTTAATCCAGTATGAATCTACAGTGTATGTATTTTTTACAATATGACAGTAATAACTGTAGAGTGACTAATCCAGTATGAATTTACAGTGCTTTTAGTTTTTACAGTATGACAATAGTAGCTGTAGTGTGGCTTTAATCCAGTATGAATTTAAATTGTCTGTAGGTTTTACAGTCTAACAGTAATAACTGTTCAGTGGCTTTAATCCAGTATGAATCTACAGTGTGTAGTTTTTACAGTCTTACAGTAATAACTGTACAGTGGCTTTTATCCAGTATGAATCTACAGTGTGTGTAGTTTTTACAATATGACAGTAATAATTGTAGAGTGACTAATTCAGTATGAATCTACAGTGTGTGTAGTCTTTACAGTCTGACAGCAATAATTTATCTCAATCCAGTGTGGATCTACAGTATGTATTTTCAGTCTGATATACTGTAAGTTAGTGTATTATATGTAAGCAATAGAAATAACTGAAGTTATTTTGATCCAGTATGATTCTAGTTTGTGTTGCTTCTATGGTCTGACAGTAATGACTGTTTATTGAATGATCTTCTGTACAGTGGTGCTTGATAGTTTGTGAACCCTTTAGAAATGTTTATATTTCTGCATAAATTGGATTTGAAACGTATCACACAAGTCCTAGAAGTAGATATAGAGAACCAGTCAAACAAGTGAGACAAAAATATTAGACTTGGTCATTTATTTATTGAGGAAAATGATCCAGTATTACATGTCCTGCACATCGGCCTGGAGGAATTTTAAGCCCATTCCTATGTACACAACAGCTTCAACTCTTATGTTGGTAGATTCCAGTCCATGAACCGCTTGCTTCAAGTCCTTCTACAACATTTCTATTGGATTTAGATCAGGATTTGAATTGGCCTTTCAAAAACATAAACTTCTGTTCTTTGTTGTTTTGCTGCATGAACGACATTCTCTTGAGATTCAGCTCACAGACAGATGTCCTGACATTTTCCTTAATTGTTCCATCAATGATGACAAGCCGTCCTGGCCCAGATGCAGCAAAACAGGCCCAAACCTGATACCACCACCATGTTTCACAGATGAGATAAGGTTCTTATGCTGAATGCAGTGTTTTCCTTTCTCCAAACATAACACTTTTCATTTAAACAAAAAGTTCTGTTTTGATCTCATTCGTCCACAAAACATTCTTCTAATAGTCTTCTGGCTTGTCCACGTGATCTTTAACAAACTGCAGATGAGCAGCAATGTTCTTTTTGGAGAGCAGTGACTTTCTCCTTACAACCCTGCCATGCACACCATTGTGGTTCAGTGTTCTCCTGATGGTGGACTCATGAACATTAACATTAGACAATGTGAGAGAGGCCATCAGTTGCTTAGAAGTTATCTTGGGTTCCTTTTTGACATTGTGAGCTATTACACGCCTTGCTCTTGGGAGTAATCTTTGTTGGCTGACCAAATGTGGACTGGTGGAGTCTCTTTAGAGCTGGTTTTGTATCCTTTTCCAGCCTGATGAGCATCAACAACTCTTGTTCTGGGGTCCTCAGAAATCTCCTTTGTTTGTGCCATGATACACTTCCACAAACGTGTTGAGATGATCAGACTTGCCAGATCCTTGTGTAAATAAAACAGGGCACCCACTCACACCTGATTGTCATTCCATTGATTGACAAAACCTGACTCCTAAAGATACTTTTGCCACCAACAGACATGTAATATTGTTTCAATTTCCTCAATAAATAAATAACCAAATGTAATATTTTTGCCTCATTTGTTTGTGATTTGGTTCTCTAAAACTACTTTTAGGCGCTTGTGTGAAAATCATATTTATGCACAAACCTTCATACACCACAATAACTAGCTGAATGTAGTCCAGCTCTGACAACACTTAATTGATTCCAAGTTGTTCACTATTACCTGAACATCAAGGTGTAATTGAATGGAATGGTCAACCACACCAAAAGGACTCCCTTCAGGTGGAGGCAGTGCAGAGGCAAAACTGGATGGTTCTGTTCCCCCTTGAGGACAGTGTAGGTGGAGTTTAGAGGCCCGGCCCAGGATGCAGATAGCAGAGTTGAAGCTGTAGAAGGTTTGAGCCTGATCTGGTGTACAAACCACCCACACTACGAAAAATGAAAGCAAATGTATTTTTTAGTGTCTCTCACAAGTTGTCATGAGTAAGACATAATAGGAGATATTAGTCCATAAACAACCTCAATAAACACTATTAATCACTAGAATAGGAGATATTAGTCCATAAACAACCTCAATAAACACTATTAATCACTAGGAGATATTAGTCTATAAACAACTTCAATAAACACTATTAATCACTAGAATAGGAGATATTAGTCTACAAACAACCTCATTTGAATTTAATGGGTGACCTCAAATTTTTGAGTGGTGGTGTATATATAGTTTTAATTGTAGAGTAACTTTTAACTGCAAGTATAGCACATCTAATGTCTATTAACATGCACACATGGAGAAGAAATAAAATGCTTGATGGTGATTTAACCGATAATAAAATTATAGCATGCATGAATTATTTCTGTCCAAAAGAGTATTCACCATTAGTCTGTTGTTTTATAGAGAATTTTAATTTAAATGATTATTTGTATATGTAAATTATTTTTAAATCATGTCACAATAATGTGTTTTTCATAATCAGACTGAACTGTTGTGCGGTCAGAGATACAGTCTGTAGTACAATATATTGCATTGGTTGTACATTATATCCACTCAAAGATAAATAAACAGTCAGGACACTCACTATCTGGTCTTTCCTTAGTTATGCCATACTGAGCCCTCAGTGATCTCGCCACCCGGACCACTTCCTGAATCAGGGGGAAGTCAGCTTCCTCCAGAGGAAAATGCCAGTGAACCTGCAGGGAAGATAAGAGAGGAATCAGGAAACATGGGAATAATGTGTAATAATATAAACA
>BRDA01002440.1:8019-19765 GCA_036984385.1 Crenuchus spilurus
CAACAACTACGAATAGTCTGACCTTTTCCAATGTTTTGGTAGAGATTTCTCAAACCTGAGGTGGTTAGGTGTCAGCCTGTCTAACACATGTGTACCTTCTTTAAGTTCTGGTAACAATGGAGGAGTCCTCACAGCTGGTTGTTTCTAGTGAGGTTCTCGTTCCGCACATTATCTGACGCTCCAGTGTTTCCTGGGGTCTCATTGAAGATTTGTTGACTTCCGGAGAGAGTGTAACCGATTACAATTACAAGTACTCAGGTGGTAGTCCTCTTGTGACTTGGTGTTACCACACGTACCGTCCCAACATTCCTCTTTCAGTGAAGAGAGGTTTTTCTTGTAACGACGAGCAGACGTCAAACAATTTCTAGTACACCTGCTCGGTCTACTCTGGGGTCCTTTGTGACCTCGCAGTCTATTACACGCCTTGCTCTTGGAGTGATCTTTGTTGGTCGACACTCCTGAGGAGGTAACAATGGTCTTGAATTTCTTCCATGTGTACACAATCTGTCCGACTGTGGATTGGTGGAGTCCAAACTCTTTAGAGATGGTTTTGTAACCTTTTCCAGTCTGATAAGCATCAACAACTCTTTTTCTGAGGTCCTCACAAATCTCCTTTGTTTGTTCATGATACACTTCAACAAACATGTTGTGAAGAGCAGACTTTGATAGATTCCTGTTCTTTAAATAAAACATGGTCCCCACTCACACCTGATTGTCATCACATTGACTGAAAACACTTGACTCTAATTTCACCTTCAGATGTCATATTGGATCATTTTCCTCAATAAATAAATGAACAAGTATAATATTTGTGTCTCAGTTGTTTAACTGGGTTCTCTTTATCCACTTTTAGGACTTGTGTGAACATCTGATGATGTTTTAGGTCATATTTATGCAGAAATATAGAAAATTCTAAAGGGTTCACAAACTTTCAAGCACCACTGTATATGACAAGTATTCAATTACAATATTTCAGTAGAGCTACAGTACAAAATATGGACTCTGTTTACTAGTCTTGTGGGCACTCTGAACTATGGTAGAGATTAGTTTTGACTAACCTATTTACTATTATTACTATATTCTATAAAAATTAGATGATTGTCATAAATTATTGTGACTAATGATTGAATTGAGTTTGGGCAACTTAAAGGACAAGCCTACAGTAAGCAAATTTATCTGATCAGGTGTCCAAACTTACTGTCAGTTCATCTTCAGTAGCTATAAACCATCTACAGACACAGCTCGAGCACAAATTAACAAACATTACTGGCTGCTAAAGCTTTAAATGCATAAACAGTTAGAAGGTTTGTTTTCATAAGAAACATCAGGTTTCAGTTAATTCTGATTATTTTTTATTTTCATTGATTTACCACAACATTAACATTAACATGTTTAACATTTTCATTTTGTTTATTGCAAAACAAACGTGAATGTGAAAGATCTGTGAAAAAATAAATCACAATTATCCATGTATTTTTAATTATGTAATAATTATGACAAAACGTTCATATAATTATGGCAATAAAATGTTTACATGCTGCAGTGCATCTCCAAAAATCTGAATACCATGAAAAGCTCATTTTAGTTAAATATTTTAGTGTAATAGTGTCATATATTTTATATTTATGACATGTCAAGTAGCATATTTCATGCCTTATTTATTTTAATATTGATTAAATATTAATTGATTAAATAAAATTTAATATTATGCTTGATTAGTAATTTACTCATTACCTAGAAATATCCTAATAATCTGGAGTTTATGAATTTTTGAACATAAGCCTTTTTGAAAGAATTAAATTATGAACACGAACTTTTGCACAATATTCTATTTTTTTTACATGCACTCTTATTTTGTTAGCAGCTTGCTCAGATGCTGCAGATGAGGTTTTCATTTCAGTCTTGGACACTGTTTACAGATACAGACCATCTGATGTAAACTGCACACTAAAACAGAGCAATGAAGCTTTATAAACGAACCACAGCTCTCAACATGTTGACCTTCACTGCTTCCTGGGCTTCTCTGTAATCAGTCCGGTAAAATATATGACTGTTTATCGAGCTAAATGCTAGTAGTAATGACTTACTGCGTGCCATAAAAATTAATAAAACTTGAGTGCTACGGGCAGCTATTTCAGACAGCAGCAGAGCTAGGAGAAGACTGATCTTAGACCAGATTCCTGACAATCACTTTGATTAAAACTGATTCTAGATATATATTTATATATATTTACACACAGTGGTACCTTGAGATACGAGCAGACCAACATAAAATTTTTTTAAGATACGAGCTGCGACTCCGTCTGTATTTTTGTTCGAGATCCGAGAGAAATTTGAAGATACGAGTGGCTGCTGCTAGTTGGCGCATTGGAGCAAAGGTCCGTTATGGGCAGCACAACACCTGCATCTCACTCTTTCTCACGTTACCCTCAGAATCAAGTCCAATCTCGTGCGCTGTACTCCTTCTTGCATACTTTTTGAAAAAAAAATCGATAGTCAAAAAATTTTAAACTCTTATTTAATTTTAATTACATACATACAATAATTATGTAAAAAATTTGATTGTAAAAATGCTTTAAACTCTTAAATCTAGATCATTTTAATAACATACATACAGTAATTATGTTAAATACTGTTAATATTATTTCGTGCAGACTCGTGATCCGCGTATGCGCGTGCCGGCCATGAACATACATATGAAGAGTCGCTGCTGCTTCTGAGTGAAAATTGTTTTGTGCTGAACTGCAAAGAACGAACCATGGCATCACATTCTTCAGCCAGTTGCTGAATTTCTTGCCAGCAGTCGGATGCTGAAGTGAAATGGGAGAAGAGAGATTTTACTGTACAGCGCACACTACACATCTACACAGCACCGCGTGCATCAAATTCCCCGCAAATGTAAAATGCTACAGCGAGAATTCCCCAAAATTTATTTTGCATTAATATTTATTGAAATCTGAACTTTAAATATTTTGTTATGCATTGGTAAAGTGTATATATGTTTGTTTCTTAATTCAAAACATGTCTTTTTGTCTATAATTTAGGGTGGTTTGGGGATGCTTCACAGGGCTGGAATGGATCAAATCTATTTCAGTTATTTTAAATGGGAGAAATTTGTTTGATATACGAGTTGACCGACTTACGAGCTCCATTACAGAACAAATTAAACTCGTATCTCAAGGTACCATTGTGTAGGTATGTACTGTATATATATATTCAACACTTTTGGCCGTGACTGTATGTATATGTATGTATAATGTGTGTATGTGTATGTATATATATATATATATATATATATATATATATATATATATATATATATATATATATATATATACATACATACATACACACACACACACACACACACACACACACAAACATACATACATTTGGGATTTTGCTTGAAAACCAAATACTTTTTAAAAATGATAATAAACACTGTATGTGTAACACAGGGTTCTTGCAGGTTTTGGTGAAATAAATTTAAGACTTTATTAAGATCTTTTAAGACCATTCTCAGTGAAATTTAAGACCAGCAAGACAAATTGCCAGAAACATTCTAATGATCCCAAATTCTCTCAATTTAATTTTTATTAATTCAGTTATAGAAAAGCATTCATTTCATTCAATATTAGAACAGATAATCAAAATAGTTACATATGTAGAGTTCTTTTTTTTTTTTATCACCGATCTCAGTTTCAAGGGTTTTGAGTTTTGCAAGCTTGCAAAAGGGAAAGGTTGAGTGCACAGGAGAGATTTGTATTGTATTTGTATTGTATTCACGTGCATTCAAAAATCTTCTTGCTCGCTCAACACATCCGCACGCGCTCAGAATTGTGGCACAAACATAACGCCATATCCAATAACACCGGGAAAAGTCACTAGATTTGTTGCTAGTCCCATTTTTAGGGAAAAACGTCTGAAAACACGCTAAATATAGCAACGAAAGTTGCAAACAGTGTTAGCCAACGGGTGTGTTAGCATGCAGTTATCATGGGATTTGTAGTTCCCACACCGGTAGCACTCCATCCCCCAGAAACACAGAACTACATTTACATTTAGGAGACGTTAGCAGAGGTTAGCAAAACTAACTTCTGATTAGACTATGCATCTCTGGAATTAAAAGTAAAAATTTAATCAATTTAATTTAAGACCTTGGATGGATCTGGCCATTAAGACTTTTTAAGGCCTTAAATGTAAAGTTTTGAATTTTAGACTTTTTAAGACCCCGCAGGAACCCTGGTCACAAAACTGAAAACTTAAATTATATAATAGTTCTGCCTTACCTGTCCAAGTGTAGAACCCTCTGTCCCACTCGTGAACAGGCGGCAGCAATGACAGACTCAGTGAGGCCTGGGAATGAACAGAGACAGCACGCATTGTCACTGACCACCATTAAATCCTCCAGCGCACTCTCCTCCTTGACCTCTCTCCAAATGAAACGCTTCATTCAATTTGTGAAATGCCTTTGCGTTTCAATATCAAGTCACCAGCATACCGAAGCAGTCCAATGCCCTCACAATTACACTTCCACGACCATAAAAAGTATTACTGCCCACTTGAGTTCCATTCAGCATGACTGCAATAGAAATGACAGAGGATAACTGTAGTACAGCATATGGAAGCATGGGATAATGGCATTATAATAAAGTAAGCTACTTAAAGGAGAATGGTCACATATATATGTAATGGCTATTGGATTCACGGATCAACTAGGGAACCCAACGTGTTGTATGTATTGACCTAAAAAAGGGAATGATTCGCAGTCCGTGACCAATGGTACCCAAGCATCGTACATACTGGCCTATTAAAGAGATGCTTACTTGAAGACAATGAAAATATACACACATACATTTCTAGTATCCCAATGTAGTGGTAGCCATTTAACCCATCACGTCCGTTAGGATCTCTCCCCATCACTATGCAATGTCCCTGACTCTAGGAAGGTGAAAACAAGCACAAGCCTCCTCCGATGAGTGTGATGTGGCTGCCGCCTCTTTTCTAACTACCGCTGATACACCGTCACCGGGGAGTCAACGTGCTAGGAGGAAAGCGCAGGGTTCCCAGCTCCGATGGACCAATCAGACAAGACACTGAACATATTTCAAGTTGAAGATGTTTGGGAGCAAGTTAAATACCAAAAAGCAGAGCATGTAATGTCTAGGAGAAATATTCCCAAAGCCCAATGACATTCACTTCCAAGTAGGGCTGTCACAATACCAGAGTTTTAGTAATCATAATACTCGATACCAAATGGACACTCTGATCATTAATAACCAGAATCAGAATATCTTTGTCACTATACCAAGTATAACGAAATTAAGATGTCATACTTTGCGGTGGTACAGACAAAAAAATTAAAAAATTAAAAAATTAATTAATTAAAAAAATAAAAATAAGAAACATAATAATAAAGAAAAAAATATTGCACGTTTCCAAGTTATATTTAAAAAAGAAATTAAAAAGAGAAATTAAAAAACTTATAATAAGTAATTTAATGCCCGAGCTGTGGTGGGGTAAAAGCTATTTCTGAACCGGTTGGTCCTTGTTTTAACAGTTCTATACCGTCTATATCTAAATTCTAAATAAATCTAAATTCACTCAATTACAGTAAAAATTGTCTCAAAGGTGTAACTAATTTTTAAAAAGTGTTGAAAGTATAAAAACTTAAGAGTGTAGATTTGATTGTCAAAATGTTTGATGCATTAAATTCTTCCTGGCCCTTCTACAATAGTTTACTAAATTCCAGACTTCCAGTGTCATCATTAAACATGAAGCATCACTAAATCCTGTACCGATAACACAAGTATTTGGAATATTTAACCCGTGTACCAAGTGAGTACTCTGGTTTACATACTGTGAAAAGTAGTAAAAAGGCACAGGAAGTGTGTGGGGTCCGGGAGAGCAAGACTGAGCAGCGCTAGAGTTGAAAACAACTCCATTAAGTCGCTGAAGCGTGCCTGTCCCTCCATCTTTCTTCTTCCTCATCTGGCCTTGCACCGTCCCGTCTCGCACACACAATGGAAAAGTGATTTATTCCGAGCAGACCTAGCGGCCCACCGCATCTTCCTCGGCCCTGGCCATTTAACTGATGGAGAATCCTCCACCAGCAGGTTATAGCCTGCCAGACACCTACCATTTCACACCGAGCTGAACAGCCACATCTGGGATGTGAAGAAAAACCATGTTTTTGCTTTGTGTTTTGCTTCTGACTCCTATTACCAACAAAACTGGATGCTCAGAACTGTGAGCTTTGGTGCTCTTGCTGTGAAAATCTCAAGACTATTCGTAAATGTTCAACCACAGTGAATGTGCAGTTGTTGTTTAATGCCAAATCAGCAGCTGAGACAATATTCACGACTAAATCCAGGTAATCCGTAGAGATTTACAGTCTACAGTGTCATCAGTGTGAAGGTGAATGTGAGGTATACATCCTACATGGACAAAGTATTAAAAACAACCATATGTATCATTTAAAACCTCAAATGCAGACGACTTTTATTCTGTCTAGATCTAGTCTAGATCAACAATATTTAGGCTTTTGCCCTTTCAAACAGGAAGCATGTGAATAAACTACTAGGCAGAACAGCAATAGGCCGGGCTGCTGCTTCTGTCTGTCGAGACAATACTAAAGATGTTTTTAAAAAGTGTAAATAACCTCTTGCCGCCATCTTTTAATGCCATTTATCCTATCCGGTATCGATTTTTCCACATCATGTTTGCTAAAGACAAACATTACCTGCCATAAAGCACTGGTGCCACATAGACATGCTTGGCGATAAATAATAGATTGGGGCCGGCAGGACTTTGATGACCGAGCAAAGCCCGAAATGCTTTCAGCGGGAATTGTATGAAATCATAAATCACTCTTCATTTCAGAGAACATTCCAAAATGGATTCTATCTCTGCACCTTGAAAGTCATTTTGTGTTTTATTTATAGTCAAGGCTGAAAGAGAGAAAGGGAGAAGGAGAGAGAGAGAGAAGCACAGGAAGCCACTTCCCTCACACCTCCTCTTTCTGTCACCCGTCCCCCCCATCCATCTCCCTCTCGCACACAGTCAGCAGTCTCTTCTATTCCTTCTCTCACATTTGTGGGTGGCAGAGGTCAGCTGCGGAGGATCCTTAAATCATAGTTCAAGAGGAGATCCAGCTCTGCCTCCCAAGTTACACCTGCTTAAGAAATTAGAAAAGTGATTAAGATCAACTGACACTTTACGCTAACTTTACAGAAGTTCTTAACTTGTGATGGAAGTCGATGTAAAAACATTAGAGGTGTGTATCTGTCCACGATTAATGCGGTACGATACGATTCAGACACAATATATTTTAAATTGGACCGATTCGGTTCGATTGAGGAGGATTTCGATACGATTGGGTTCAGTATAATCAGGTAGGAAATAATACGAATTACTTGTTTAAAACAGATAATTTACATTATGATTAAATATAAGTTAATACTAAAAATGTGTTTTTGCTCCCAGACAGATTAATGAAATACTAGAGAACTAGTAAAGTTGTATTTGACATGTGAAGTCAGAAACAGTAAAATACTGCGGCGTTGGGATGTGGTACCGGGGCTCCAGTGTTTTAAACAAGTCCCCAAAGCCCTCATTCTCCACCACACTGTATGGTCTTAAGTCTTTGACAATGAAACGGGTTATTGAAGCCGTTATTACTTTGGCTCTAGCTGAGTTGTGGTCAAGTTTTGGCCGAGTTTTGACTGGAAGAAGTCCTGTTTTTCTGTGTTTTTGTCCTGCCGTGTCTTTGGGCTAACGGTGCCATGTTTCACTTTTCACCATTTTCGCCATGTCGTCTCACCAAATGAGTGGTGAGGTTTGTTGTAACACCGGTGTACTTGAATGTAACTTTGCATTCCGTAGAAACAGCAACGGTTTAGTCTAGTTTTCAGTTCGTCGTGTAAAAACCGAACTGGACTGTGACGAGACGTGACGAATATCGCAACAGTTAATCAGAGAGAGCGAGAGCGCCGCAGCAGCACACATCAGCAACACCAAATCGATCGACAGCTATTTTAATCAGGCCATCGGCCGGTTTATGCTACAAATAGGGGTCCATGTACCGATGTATTCACATCGTTAAGTCAAAACCGGACTGCCGATTCAAATCGATTATTTTTTACACCCCTAAAAAAGATGTTATTTGAGAACATTTAAAATGGTCTACTGATGACGAAATTTTCATATAATGTCCAGCAATTAATATCTAATGATCCAAAGACAAAGACGTTTTTCATTTACCGCCAGATAATTGATTTAGTACTCAGTAGCATGATACTAAACCTGGTAGCAGTATTGCTCAAAGTCAAACTTCTGGTATTGTAACAACAATAGAGTTCATCCCCTTCATCACCACAGAACCTCCTGCCCTTCCCTTCATAACAACCACACTGAAACAAATGCTAATGATGCACAGCAATAAACTGCCCACTAGGATGGTCCAGGGTATGCATGAAAGTTATTTTTCTTTCCTCCCACTCTTCCATTTGATGCTGCTACTGTGAAAAAAGCAAAAGTGTCATTTTTTATTAAGAAACGTTGATATTTGTGACCTCGCCAGGGAAAACCAGGCCAAAGTCGCTGGGTAGCTTATTGAGATATGGTGTCATTCAGCCTGTCACTCACATTAGCGACTAAACTTAGACAATCGGTTTTATTGCAGTAAATGAAAGATAATAGTCTCATATATCTATCATAATACATGTTTTGATTAAAAACAAAACTTAAATTCACCAAAAAAGATGTTTTTGTACAGTAATCCATTCAGCAAATTTGCAAATTGTACCCGAAAAACGGGTTTCTGTGACCCCTCGAATCCGGATGTAGAACTACTTTTACCGCGGAGGTGCACAAGCTTTTTGGGCGTCATTCGGCTCCTGAACTACTTCTCTTCACTGTAGAAATGTGATTGAGCTCATGTATCCATCCGCCAAACTTGATAACTGTCAGATATCTTCAGCTGATGTAAACAGAGCAATTTTATCCAGTGTCGTCTTTCAGTCTTCATTTCTGCTATTTTTGGATGTATTTTTGATTAACTGTAAAGCGTTTCTGGTGTATTAATGTCTTGAGACACAAATAAACTGAGTTGAGTGTCAGTATGCTATGTCAGAATGCTCTATCTCTGAAAGGATGAGAGATAATTGACAAACTTTGTGTGAGGCTTCCTCTAACAGCACTCTTTACAAATATGCTAATAACTCATATTTGAAGAAAAAAAAGACTTTGACGGGGTCACATTTGCTCAATCAAATCTAATTTACTGTAAATGTAACTTTTACTAACAGAAGGTCAGTGACTGCAAACAATGCCGCTTAGTTTGTTTAGTTTACTTACTGTAACCTCAACATTTACTGACTTTTTCTGTTTTTAGCTATTTAATATAATAGCTTTATATTTAATTAATAGCTCTACTCAACAGTTTAGTTTGTAATAAATTGTTGGCATCTGTACTTTTTGTTATGATGTCTGTATAAACTGGTAATCATTACTTTTATGAGACTTTGCTTGCATTGAGCCTAAGAAAGTGGGAGTTTGATTTTTTTAAAAGTCAAAAACGTTAGACCGCCCTACTGGCCACCATCACAAGGCTGCTTAAGTTAAAATGACATGTCAAAAAAGGAATAGTCCAGTTCTCCAAAAGGGACACCTGCTCAATACCGCAGTGATACAGAACAATGTTCATCATGGTCCATCTAAGGAAGGACACTTGCTTCACACTTTCATTGTTTGGTCCGGACTTTCAGACTTTTCAGTTTGGTCCGAACCAAAATAGCAGGTGTGAAAGGGGCCACGAACCATGGTCCAGACCAAATGAGCAAAATTTGGTCCGACCAAAAGAGGTGGTCTCGGTCCGGACCTACTGAACCATGGTCCGGTTCGTGTGCACTGTGAAACCACTTTTCTAGAAGCTTCAGACTTTTGGACCAATTACAGGAAGTTAACAACATTAATCAACAATAACAGAAGTAAAATAAGTGGAACAGCAGCAGAAATGAGCCGTGGTAGCACATGGAGCGAGGAGACGACATGTTTAATATAATTTTGGTCTGATAAACGTGTGAAGAGTCAGCTTTAAAAACACAAAAATACTGAAACGTGCAGCTTATTTTCTGAGAGGATGAGAGAGCAACCTAAACTAAATAAACTGTGGCAGCAGAATTTAAAAGTATATAAAAGCAGTATATTAAGCGTCAGACACACGTCCTACTTCTAACCAATCAGTGTCGAGTGTAGGAAGACACACCACACATAAGTGATGACGACAGGACGTAGGCGTGTCATACTAAAAGTCTTTGGTGCGCTCGCAAAAATGCAGTGTGACAACAAACCAAATCGGACCAAATATATACAAAGTAACACACACACAAACCTTGGTTCGGACCATGGTTCAGACTTTCAGGTGTGAAAGCACCCTATGATAAACCGAAAAGCAGAGGAATAGAATATGAAACACTGATTACCACGGGGTGTGCCCTGTTCACCTTGAAAATTTGGGAATGCAGAAACATCCACATCCCCAGTAAACAAGACCCTTGGATATGTTGCTTTGGGTAAATGCATATGACAACTACTGACAGCAACAATCATGCAGACCTTAAACAGGGATTAAAAAGATTTCTGCTCGTCCATCCACAGTCAGGGTGTTTTCCCACCTAAAATTCTGGACCATGGTCTGAACCAAGGTTTGTGCATTTGTTACTTTGTATATATTTGGTCCGGTTAGGTTTGTTGTCACACTGCATTTTTGTGAGCGCGCCAAAGACTTTTAGTATGACACGCCTACGTCCTGTCATCACTTACGTGCGGTGCGTCTTCCTACAATCAACACTGATTGGTTTGAAGTAGGATGTGCGTCTGAGACATTTAAATACTTTTATATTCTGCTGCCACTGTTTATTTAGTTTAGGTTGCTCTCTCATCCTCTCACAAAATAAGCTGCACATTTCAGCATTTTTGTGAGTTTTTAAAGCTGACTTTTCACACGTTCATCAGACAAATATTATATTAAACATGTCGTCTTCTCGCTCCATGTGCTACCACGGCTCATTTTGGTTGCTGTTCCGCTTATTTTACTTCTGTTATTGTCGTTAAATGTTGTTAACATCTGCGTCATCTTCCTGTATTTTGTCCGAAAGTCCAAACCTTGTAGAAAAGTGTTTTCACACTGCACACGAACCGGACCATGGTTCAGTAGGTCCGGACCGAGACCACCTCTTTTGGTTGGACCAAATTTTGCTCCTTTGGTCCGGACCGTGGTTCGTGACCACTTTCACACCTGCTATTTTGATTCGGACCAAACAATGTAGGTGTGAAAGCACCCTCAGTAACTCCAACCTGACATTTTACACTTTAAAACATTTATATTTATTAACTTCAACATAACATTAAAGTTCTGTTTCTTGCTAAATTAACGTGATTGTGAAAGATCTGTGGTTCATAACTGTAAATATTTACAATCAGGTGATGTAATATTGGTGACAGCCACATATCTGCCATAAAAAAAATTCATTGCAGATCCTCACAGATGCACGTAGAATACTTTCACACTCTCACTTCAACAGTGCAGACAGTATGCAGGCTTACACATCCTCAGTATCTGCACTGTTCAGAGAGTACTGCGGCAATCAGCGATCAAGTGAAGCAATTCTGCACTAATACTCGACGGACTATGAGAAATCATTCACCTGAACAGAGCGGCCTATCTGTGACTGTACTCCATAAT
>BRDA01002444.1:3646-19139 GCA_036984385.1 Crenuchus spilurus
TATTATTATTATTATTATCATCATTATTATAATTATTATTAATATTATTATTACTATTATCATCATTATTATTATCATCATTATCATCATTATTATCATCATTATTATTACTATTTTTAATGAACATCTGTTTATTATAATATATTATTAAATAATATTTTTTTAGATGGTGGATTTTTCTCAGCACTGTGTGTTGGTCCTCTAGTCCTGACACTGTTGGTGCAGCTCTGACACACACTAACACACCACCACCACATCAGTGTCACTGAAAATGAACCACCAGCTCTGTGGGGGTCTTGACCATTGAATAACAATGTATACAGAGAAACAGATGGACTACAGTCTGTAAGTGCACCTGTATGCTCAGTGGAGCTCAAATAGAAAGGTGTGGAGATACAAGCTATGTGTACCTAATGAAGTGGCCAATGAGTGTATATCCACCAGTCACTCACAGCCATTAACCAAATTAGCCACAATATGTAAAAGCATGTCACTTAAAAGAGCAAATACACAGTTAATTCACCAGCCATAGTGTTACTAACGTACCTCCATAACAATGCAAACAACAAGGAAGTGAGCCAAAAACAACATTATATCACACATTAATTACTTAACACCATCCCTCCAACACCAGCTTCCATCACAGAGATTTCCACTCATTAAACAGGAGAAAAAACCCAAAGTGAGAACAGATGGAGAAGGAGAAAGTGACTGCTCACAGTCACAGTGTGGATAATCCCATTGTTTGGCACCATGTAAGTAACAATTTCAACAATTTTGTTTTTTTTAGACACCAAGAGAGGGAGGAAGCCCTCATTAGGTTGCCGTACACATTCAGGCAAAGATGATGCCAATTTGGGCTCAAAGACAGTCAAAGCAAAGCATCAACATGGCAAAAGCATGTCTAGTCATGTCGTGGCAAGAATCGTGGGGATTTTTCTCTCCGTTTCTTCTTCTCAGCTGGCATCATCAGCAGACCAGGTGTTTTCAGCTTGCTCAGATTTGTTCGGACACAGCATCGTGCCGATGGGCAGGGGGTCTGCAGGTGCCCGCTGAAATAAAACAGCAGTCGAGAAGACAAGGACAGCAGCACATCGGAGGTGGTGGAAAAATCGCTGGCGAGAGGCGGCGCAGAATAACATGAAGTCCTTCAGTAGAAGAGTACTTAAGATCATTGTTTTATAGAAACAAAACTTACAGCTAAAGACAGAGATCATTAAATACTATGAAAGACAAGAATAGGAGATATTAGTTCGTAAACAACCTCAATAAACACTATTAATCACTAGAATAGGAGATATTAGTCTTTAAACAACCTCAATAAACACTATTAATCACTAGAATAAGATATATTAGTCCATAAACCACCTCAATAAACACTATTAATCACTAGAATACCAGATATTAGTCCATAAACAACCTCAACAATATTAATCACTAGAATAGGATATATTAGTCCATAAACATCCTCAATAAACACTATTAATCACTAGAATAGGAGATATTAGTCCATAAACCACCTCAATAAACATTATTAATCACTAGAATAGGAGATATTAGTCCATAAACAACCTCAATAAACACTATTAATCACTAGAATAGGAGATATTAGTCCATAAACACCCTCAATAAACACTATTAATCACTAGAATAGGAGATATTAGTCCATAAACATCCTCAACAATATTAATCACTAGAATAGGATATATTAGTCCATAAACCACCTCAATAAACACTAATTACTAGAATAGGAGATATTAGTCCATAAACATCCTCAATAAACACTATTAATCACTAGAATAAGAGATATTAGTCCATAAACCACCTCAATAAACACCATTAATCACTAGAATAGGAGATATTAGTCCATAAACCACCTCAATAAACACTATTAATCACTAGAATAGCAGATATTAGTCCATAAACAACCTCAACACTATTAATCACTAGAATAGGAGATATTAGTCCATAAACACCCTCAATAAACACTATTAATCACTAGAATAAAAGATATTAGTCTATAAACAACCTCAATAAACACTATTAATCACTAGAATAGGAGATATTAGTCCATAAACAACCTATAAACAATTAGGTTCAGGCTGGGTTTTATAAAATTTTGCCGAAGTAATGAGTAATGAGATTACGTTTTCTAGTTAATAAAGCCATTACAATTTTTAACAAGTAATGTGTAACTTGTAATGGATTACTTTTTCCCATAAACCCCAACTGCTTCTGTAACATAACACAATAGCTGCTGGTATATCAGTTTATGAATTTTTAGTCCATTGAGGAACATGTAGACGATTAATTCAGTTCATGCTTTGTGTGTGTGAGCGACCGAACCTTGGCCTGAAGTTAATTAACCAGGATTAAACTAACGTGGAAAAGAGCATTGATTGTCTCGAGCTGCTGTAGGACATACAAATCTATCATATCAGGCTAGAAAAGCAGATTTTGCCAGTAACAGGTGTTACATCACTGCGACACAAGCCGTAAAAGCTCTGCACTGTAATAATCGAATGAATCTTATTGGCTTTATTCACAGCTTCCAAAGACAAAAGGGCCAATTACCTGTAATGATAATTGGTACATGTGAAATCAGCTAACAATTAGCTCCATCAACACGATGGTGCTGAGACTTAACGTAGACGATATGGACCAGAATAACACTCACAGTTAGTGAGTAAGACTGCCAGCATCATCCTGCATGTGTGACTCTACTGTGAGCTCTGTATTGATACCCAAGCCAGCCAGGGGGGTGGTGGGGGTAAGGGGGGGGATTGATATCTTTGCAGGCTGGAGGACAAAAGGAACGGCTGTTTAATTTGACTTGATGGAGCTGGACAGGTGAAACAGGGATTTGGTGCTTTTGATGGGCTTTTTTGTCGCGAGCTGGGTTTCACAGTTTAGCAAAGGTGATGAATACAGAAAAAAAGATGAAAAAGACAAAAAACACAAAGAAACTGGATCTGGAATGGCTTTGTTCAGCCTGTCGGAGCTGTGAACAGCCTTTGGTAGGCGGGTGTTTGACGTGGTGTGAGGTCCGCAGCCTCCACACGTGTGATACATACAGACGTATATCAAAAAAAGCTCCTATTAGTTCATAACAGTTAAAATGTCACATATTTTATATTAATTACACATAAAGTGACATTTTAAGCCTTTTTTGTGTCTTTAACATCCTGCTCAACCATTTGGTAGAGCACATTTGAGTCCCTATATCTTCTTGACGAAGGTGTTGAACTAACACAATGTCATTGTGCCATCTCTACCAATCGGTAGAGGTATGTTAGGCTAAAAAGCATCCTCTAGAGGTAAAAAAATGCTACATTTTCTTGCTTCATATAATAAACTGGATCAAATGCTGAGAGTGTGGTGCTTAAAATGTGAGTCCGAGACATAATCCAAGCTGTCTGAAGTCCAGTGGGCAGGTTCTGCAGTCTGTGATGGTTTGAGGTGCTGATGTTGATTCACTGTGTTAAGTCCAAAGTCAACACCAGGAGATTTTAGAGCACTTCATGCTTCCATCTGCTGACAAGCTTTATTACGGTGATGCCCAGGAGGTGCCTCACAGTGCCAAAACAACAACACTGTTACAGACCCTCACACAACAGATATAATTTTTTTATTAATTAAAAAAAAATATTTTTTACCAATTTTCTCCCCTTCCCAATGTGGTAGTAGCTAATTAACCCATCCCATCCACTAGGGGGCTCTCCTCATCACTTTGCACTGTCCCTGACTCTAGGAGGGTGAAGACAAACCAAGCCTCCTCCGCTGCGTGTGATGCAGCCACCACCTCTTTTTAAACTAACGCTGATACACCGTCACTGGGGAGCCAACGTGCTCGGAGGAAAGCGCAGGATTCCCAGCTCTGAATGGACCGATCAGTAGACGCCTGAGCCAGCGGACATTGCAATGTGTGATTGATAGAGAGAGAGAGCACCATCTACCCACCCAGAGAGAGCACTGCCAATTTTTTCTCTCTTGTGCCTCGGCTGTTGATGGCAAACAGCATGACCGGGATTCAAACTCGTCATCCTCTGGTCATAGTGTCAGCGTCTTAGCCTGCTGAGCCACTCGGGTCCCTCGATTTCAATTTTTAAGAATGACTTAGGACATTTTTATGGATGCTTGCCACTTGTATCCCTTCCTGATGTTTATTTGATCTCTTCTGCTTGCTAGGCTGTCAGTGTAAATGTGCTCTTAATGATAAATTAAAGTTTCATTAAATAAATAAAATACTATCTGTGCCTGATTGAGCAGCCAATGAGCTTCTGAGCAACATTAAAAGACAAAACAGGCTTGAAATGTGTCACTTTATGAGTTAATCAATACAAAATTATTCTAGAAACAGACAATTTTGTTCTGAAAGGTACAACTACAGGAGTCCCTCCTACACCCCCAGTACTCCTGCACAGCTTCATACACGTGTGTTTCAGCAGAATACAGCACTGAGACTCATAGCAGATGTGACTCATGACTTATAACCATGTTCTTCCCTTTACAGAACTGCTGTATATAAGCAGAACACACGTCCAAATGCTTTTCCTTGTTCTACTGTTTAAACGTAAGGCAGCAGGGAGCTTAATGCCCGCAGGAGGAACATGTCTCCCTGAATGTTCTCCTCGTACACTAATGGGCACCACGCATCAATAACCCCCTCTTCTAAACACCTGTTTTAAACACTTATGTGATGTATTATTGCTGGTCCATATGCTCATGGGTTGATGTTAAGGTCAGTGGTAAAGGTCAGGTTAAGGTCGTCTCCTTTAGGAGAGCGGTACCCAGGTTCCTTTGAGAGTTCCACATTAAAATTACAGCAAAGTTTGTCTTTTAAGAACCTTTTAAAGACAAAGTTCTTTATGCATCAAGAAGCACTTTAAAGTTGCTTGCAGTATGTTTACGATTACAAACGTGTCCAAAAGTTTGCAGACAAACCTTCTAATGAATGCATTCTGCTGAACAGGACTTCTCAGAACCTGCTGGCACTGGATCTAATGCCAGACATGGGCTCAAGGGAGCCAGCATTGTGTTCTCTGCTCCATCCCATACTTTTGGGATGAGTTAAGGTTGAGGACCTGTGGCTGAATGCAAATCCTCACAGCAATGTTTTTCTCAACAAGAATGAGCAAACGTCCCAATACTTTTGTGCACATTAGTGAATGCAGTTTTGCAACATGGATCAAAGTGTTTATCATTGGGGTCCTGAGTGGCTCAGCAGGATAAGATGCTGATACTATGACCAGAGGATTGTGAGGTTGTGTTTGCCATCAACAGCCAGAGCCCAAGAGAGCAAAAATTGGCAGTGCACTCTCTGGGTGGGTAGATGACGCTCTCTCTCTCTCTCTCTCCCTATCACTTTCACATTACAATGTCCGCTGGCTCAGGCGTCTACTGATTGGTCCATTCAGAGCTGGGAATCCTGAGCTTTCCTCTGAGCGCATTGGCTCCACAGTGACGGTGTATCAGCGGTAGCGGAAAAGAGGTGGTGGATGCATCACACGCAGCGGAGGAGGCTTGTGCATGTCTTCACCCTCCTAAAGTCAGGGACAGTGTAAAGTGATGGGGAGAGCCCCCTAGTGGATGCGATGGGTTAACTGGCTACTACCACATTGGGAAGAGGAGAAAATTGGCAAAAAAAATTAATAAATAAAAAAATTTGTGCATTATTATGATGAGAGGTTTCTCAATTGCCCTATTTCGCATTCCAAGACATTGACACCCAAATATGTGCCCATTTAATGCCCATAAAATCATTATTTGTGATTATAATAACTGATCCCTGACAGCAGGATGATAACTCATAGTCTGTTCTCGTAAACTTTTTTTATTAGAAAAACTAGCGAAGCTGGACTGTGGCTAAGCCCGGAATGTAAATCTGTGAGTGTGTGTGTGTGTGTGTGTGTGTGTGTGTGTGTGTGTGTGTATCAGAGAGAGAGAGAGAAAGAGAATTTCTCCACTCCAAACTCTTCCTGCCACCTGTGCTCCAGGATTCATAAATCAGTGCAGTGACATGAAACCACAGTTTTATTCTTCCTCTTACGACTTTCATCATTACCATTCAAAGCCCAGACACAGCGTTGCTTCCCCTACATCGTTTATCACCGTGATGCTCTCTCTCTCTCTCACACCTCTTTACAGTCTCTCTCGCTCACTTCACTTGTCTAACATAATACAGAAATTTTCTTGTCTTCACGTTATACAGAAGACCAGATGCTTTTCATCCTGTTTTAGCTCTTCGTTCCTCCTGGTCTATGGCACCTGCAGCAGCTACAGTATAAATCACTGTAAAAGGGCCTGTTTTTAGTCTTTCCCCAGCTTTACTGCTCTGAAACTAGCCTCTGTCTAGATATTGATCAGCCAAGTCGAGGTAAAAGAAGAATTTGGTTCAGAAGTCATGACAGAGGTATAGGGTAAGTGCTGCCATCTTACACATCTTTACTGCGTTGGCACATTTGGTTGGTCCACTCCCACCTGTTTATGTTTTTAATCCTTTAACATCTTGTTCAAGCACTTCATAGAGAACATTTAGGTCCTTGAAAATTGTGCCATCTCTACCAATCGGTAGAGGAATGGTAATCTAAAAAACATCCACTAGAGGTCACTAATGCAACATTTTCTTGTCTGAATGTAAACTGGCAGCTTCATAAACACACCATAAACTGAATCAAATACTGAGAAACCATTGAAGTGCACAGATGAGTGTGGTGTTTAAAAAGTAAACAAAATTAATGTGTTATTGCAGTTTCTGTGTTTGTAGTTTATGTTCTGATTTTACCATAAAAGTGTATCTCATTGTATGTTTAACCCCCTGGAGTCTGAGGGTATTTCAGACACTCTGATGTAGTCGGACATGCCTTCACTTTTTACAAATTACACACATCTAAAATTATTTTCCCAAAGTGTTACACAGGCTTTTGTTCAGCACAATCTCAGCAACAACCGTGTCAAAACAGTAAGAGTGTCATAAATCTATATTCTGATTAAATCTGCTCTAAAGTTAGACTTTCCAAAAACTTGTTTTCAAACACTCTAAACATTTCTAGCCAAGACTTTTGAGCTCAGAACTGAATAAACAGAGGTGTTGACTACACACTGCTCTTTACAGTTTTTAGACATTGTATATGGTTTTATTTCTAAAGCTTAACTAATGTGAGGTGGCACTCCGTTTTCCTCAGCCACTAACCCTACATTGAATATTCATGAGATGAGTGTGAAACACTCAGGTGACAGCTCTTTTGTTCTAGTTCACATTCCACAGCTGGCAATATATGAGTGGTATGTTGAGAATTACCATGTCATTATCATATGAATGACAGAAAACCTGAAAACTGTGTCTCTGCTTATTTAAGCTCCTCTCACAAATATCTAAAAATATATTTTGATTCAAGCTTTGTATTTTTGAAAAAAAAATAGACCCTTTAAAGTTTCTGGGGGTATTTAGTTTTGTTTCTAGGATAAAATCTCAGAGTGATGAGTGTTTTTGCGGAATTCCAGTTTTGTCCCTGCCAGTGGGAATGCAGACTCTAGAGGGTTAAAGTGTACTTTTAAAAAACCAACAACTTTGGGGTTTTTAAAAACACTGTCCTTCCCATCCCACCCAAAAATAATAAGTACATTTCTTCTTTCTTGGTGAGGATGTTAAAGGGTTAACATGGTCTCAAAACTCTGGCATTTACCACACTAAGCAAAGCATCCATGCTCTGCAAAACAACCCATCTCATCAGAGTGGGCCTCTTAAACTGTTTTTAACCCACTGACTAATTACAAATGTGTTCATTTCTGCTGTATTCAACTCCACTAAACATTACGGAATTCTGCTGAGCTGATTCAGGTGAGCTTGATCAGGAAGATAATCAAACTGTGCAGGAATCCGGTTTGACACTCCCACTCTAGTCCTTCATTGGTGACACTTAACAACGTGTTGACTCACCAACTCAAACCCCACACCACCACATCAGTGTCACTGCAGTTGAGCATTGAATAACAGGGTGAACTACAGATGGACTACAGTTTGTACAAAATGCAGATGTATGGTCAGTGGAGCGCAAATGAAAATGACAGGTATGTGTACCTAATAAAGTGGCCAGTGAGTATATTATAATATGCTGTATCTGTATCGGATACTACGTAAATATCTCCTTCAGTCGCATTATTGTTTTCAGTCTATTTTTAATATGATATTCAGAATCATATGATAATTAAATCCAGTGGAGCCGGCAGGGTAATCGCTCTACAGCCTGTAGGAACATCTTTTTTAGACTCCTTCCACTGCTACTTATGTAATTTTACACCCATGACTCACACTACAACAAATAATTAATATACCACCCTTTTACATCAGCATCCCAAAAACACCCCTGACAGCTATTTATGACCCAACAGATCCATCCAAACCAGCAAAATGATGTTTTCATTATTTTTACCTTAAAAAGATCAAAGTTACATCACCAGCTGGATCGAATCAGAAAAGACTAAAATATAAACTGTAATGATTTTCTTTTTTATTTAGCATTTGCTTGTTTTGCTTCAGTTTGTTTTAAAGTGGGTTAAAGTAAAGCGAGTTCTCTCATTGATTAGGACTTCAAGAGCTGAACTTAAAGACAGGCATTGGAAAGTGCATTCAAGTAATGATATCATTAATATGTGGCACTAGGATTAGGGCCATCATTATATGACCAAAATAATTCACAAAAATGATTCAGTCTATTGCAATATCTATAGAAAAAACTAAAATAGGAAAATTATTATTATTATTATTATTATTATTATTATTATTATTATTATTGTTTTTGTTGCTGCTATTATTATTATTGTTATTATTTTATTATTATTATTATTATTATTATTATTATTATTAGTAGTAGTAGTAGTAGTAGTAGTAGTAGTAGTAGTGTTGCTGCTGCTATTATTATTATTATTATTGTTATTTTATTATTATTATTATTATTAGTAGTAGTAGTAGTAGGAGTATGTTGTAGTTCAGCCTGATAGTGCACCTCCTGGCCCCCAGAGGTCGCTATCACCAGAATACTAACCTGGTTTCTCCACCTGTAGACTGTTTACAATCAGTAGCCTAGCTTACCCTCTCTTTGGTGCGAGGTCTTGACCTAGTCTCCCGGATTCTAGTCATTTCTGAGCGTTTATGCATTCTCTGTGATTTCTCTGAGTATCGACCCTGCTTGCCTGGACCTGGACCCTGTTCTTTGTATTATCCTGTTTTTTCGTGTCTCTGACCCTGAGTATTTGGATTTCCCTGGTTGGCCTAGTTCGCCTGTCTTCTTGTTTGTTGTATTGTTTATTAAATACTTGCACTTGGATCCACACCTCTGTTGGTATCATTACAGAAGACCTCGCCTTCTACATGGATCCAGCGAGTATTGAGGAGAGGCTGCAAGCCCAGGACACTAAACTAGATGAGGTACAGCATATCATTCAAAATCTGGTTGGTGCTGCGGCTACTAGCGTTAGCACACAAGCTAATGCTATCAACCCAGCCGCTATGGAGGCTAATAGAAGCGCAGTTAGCTCTAGTTTAGTGCTCAATCCGCCGTTTATCGCTCCACCTGAGCGATACGACGGTAAACCTGAACAATGTAAGAGTTTTCTGATGCAGTGTAATTTATTCATCAGAAATAACCCCAGCCGTTTTGCCACGGAGCGTGATAAAGTTGACTTTGTTATTTCCCATCTCACCGGTCGAGCTAAAGAATGGGCTGCCTCATTGTGGTACCAGGAAAGTGATATATTAAACACTGAGGTCAACTTAATGACTTGGATTCCTACAACCAGACCTCCATAGCTCTGGACCCCCTGGTACGTGAAAAGTACTCTGTGCATGAAGCCGTGTTTTCTCCCACCAAGCTCAAGGATGAAGTTGAACCCATGCAAGTAGGACGGACCCACATCACCACGCAGGAAAGAGAGAGACGATACAGAGATCGGCTGTGCCTGTATTGTGGTGAAAGGGGACATATGAGAGCCTCATGTCCTCACCGCCCCGGATCGTCCGGGGCGTATCGGGTGAGTACATTGAAAACTCCCAACTTATCTATGAACTGTCTAACTTTTAGGATCACTTTAACCAGTGGCTCAGAGAAATGGTCTGTTTTAGCCCTGATAGATTCCGGAGCGGCAGGAAACTTCATGGACCGGAAGCTGGTGGAGACGCATGGGATACAGTGTACATCAGTTGCCTCTCCCCTCACCGTTCGTGCCATAGATGGGGCCCCAGTAGGTACCGGGACTTTGGAACAAAGAACTGGGGACATTGAAGTCCAAGTAGGTCTTTCACAAAGAAAAGTTGAACTTTTGGATTATAGACTCTTGTGACTATCCTGTTATCCTGGGCATGCCTTGGCTACAATTTCATGACCCTGTTATTTCCTGGACCAAAAAGGATATAGTACATTGGAATCCCAGATGTATGTCATCATGTATGTCACTACCATGTATGAGTACTAAAATAGAAAGCCCCCAGACTGACCACAAAATCGTTGTTCCCTCATATTATCAAGATCTCTCAGAAGTGTTTTCCAAAGTTAAGGCTACTCAGCTACCTCCACACAGACCAGGTGACTGTGCCATTGATTTATTACCAGGGACTACACCTCCTCGAAGTCATGTCTATCCACTTTCAATACCAGAAACGCAGGCTCTGGAATCGTACGTAGATGAGGCCTTATCACAGGGGTTTATTAGAGCTTCTACATCCCCAGCAGCAGCCGTTTTTTTCTTTGTAGAGAAGAAAGATGGGGGGTTGAGACCTTGTATAGATTACCGGGGTCTTAATTCCATAACTAAGAAATACCAATATCCATTGCCGTTAATACCCTCCACATTAGAAAAGTTACAAGGCGCCAAAATTTTCACCAAATTGGATCTTCGCAGTGCTTATAATTTAATTCGGGTCAGGGAGGGAGACGAATGGAAACCACTAGGGGGCACTATGAGTACTTGGTTATGCCGTATGGGCTAGCTATAGCCCCCTCCGTATTCCAATCCTTCGTCATTGACGTATTAAGGGATATGATAGATAAGTGGGTGGTGGCCTACATAGATGATATCCTGATATTTTGAGAAAATGAGAAAATACACATACAACACGTCAGAGCGGTCCTGCAGCGTTTACTAGACAACCAATTATATGTCAAAGCTGAGAAATGTGTTTTTCATGTCCCACGTATAGCCTTCCTCGGTTACAACATAAGCCAGGAAGGGGTGAGCATGGATGAGGGAAAAATTAGAGCTGTGCTCGAATGGCAACAACCACAAACTATAAAACAACTTCAGCGCTTTTTAGGTTTTGCCAACTTCTATAGAAGATTCATTAGAAACTTTAGTACCATTGCAGCCCCGCTAACTTCCTTGTTGAGGGGAAAGAAGAAAACCCTGAATTGGACGCTTGAGGCCCAGGAGGCCTTCCTTAGACTGAAATCTTGTTTTACTACAGCCCCTGTTCTGAAATTACCAGACCCAGATAAACAGTTCATTGTGGAAGTGGATGCCTCAGAAACAGGAATAGGAGCTATTCTGTCACAGAGATCAGGCCAACCAGCAAAAATGTATCCTTGCACTTATTACTCACGCAAGCTAAGTGATGCGGAAAGAAACTACGACATTGGCAATAGAGAATTATTGGCTATCAAAGCAGCTTTCGAAGAATGGAGACACTGGCTGGAGGGATCTAAGCAACCTTTTGTTGTACTGACAGATCATAAAAATCTAGAGTACATCCGGGAGGCCAAAAGAATGAATACTAGGCAGGCGAGATGGGCTCTCTTTTTCACCAGATTCAATTTCAGTGTGACATACCGCCCTGGTTCCAAAAACACAAAAGCTGATGCTCTGTCACGTCTTCATGAAGATGATCACCAACCTCCATTACCCGAAAGTATATTACCGCCTCACTGTGTTCTAGCCCCCATAAGATGGCGTATCATGGAGGATATCCAACGGGCCTCAGTCACAGACCCAGCTCCACCTAATTGTCCAACCAATTTAACATATGTACCTCGGTCTCTAAGGGAAGAATTACTCGGTCAAGTTCATAACACACCCAGTTCTGGTCACCCTGGTATAAACCGCACTCTTAACATGGTACAACGGAAGTTTTGGTGGCCTAAAATAACAAAAAATGATGTTAGACAATATGTGAATAGGTGTGTGGTTTGTGCTCAATCTAAACCATCCCATCAGTTTCCACAGGGATTATTGGAGCCACTAGAGATACCCAAACGACCATGGTCCCACATAGGAGTGGATTTCATCACTGATCTACCTACCTCTAAAGGTAATACAGTCACCTTGACTATAATGGACAGATTTTCCAAAGCTTGTAGACTCGTTCATTTGCCTAAACTCCCTTCAGCCCTAGAGACAGCTGACCTTCTGGTGGATAAGGTCTTTCGCTATTATGGTTTGCCAGAAGACATTGTGTCCGATCGAGGTCCACAGTTTACGTCCAGAGTATGGTCTGCATTTTGTAAAGCATTGCAGATAAACGTCACCCTAACTTCTGGTTATCACCCCCAGAGCAACGGTCAGGTGGAGAGGCTTAATCGTGAGATAGGACGGTTCCTGAGGTCATACTGCAGCTCAAACCAACATGACTGGAGTAGTTTTCTGGTTTGGGCTGAATATGCACAGAACTCTTTACGGAGTGAGTCTACTGGAATTACGCCTTTTCAATGCGTGTTGGGGTTCCAACCACCCTTATTTCCCTGGTCTGGCGAGGAGGTGAATTTACCATCTGTGGATGAGTGGTTACAGAAAAGTAACAATACGTGGGAAGCGGCCATTGTAAGACTCCAGAGAGCTGTCAATCGACAGAAAACTATGGCGGATCGTCGTCGCAGAGCTGGAGCAGTGTACAAAGCTGGGGATCAAGTTTGGTTGTCCACCAGAGATCTTCACTTGAAGACGCCGTCTAAAAAGCTAAGTCCCAAATTTATTGGCCCTTTCACTGTGCTCAAGCAAATAAATCCTGTATCTTATAGATTACAACTGCCCAGGTCATATAGAATAAACCCCACATTTCATGTTTCGTTACTTAAGCCCTGTATCTCCCCAGTTTCTCAGACTAATTCTTCTGTCCTAGGCCCTCCGCCTCCTATGGAGTTGGATGGGGAACTGGCCTACTCTGTAAGGACTTTGCTGGACTCTCGCCGCCGCAACCGCCGTCTGTTTTACCTGGTAGACTGGGAGGGTTATGGCCCTGACGAACGCTCTTGGGTGCCAGCGGAGGACATCCTCGACCCCTCACTCATCACAGACTTCCACCGGGCACACCCCAACCGTCCTGCTCCGCGCTCCAGAGGTCGTCCCCGTCATCGGGGCCATGTTTCGCCGGTCGGCGTCCCTGGGAGGGGGGGTACTGTTGTAGTTCAGCCTGATAGTGCACCTCCTGGCCCCCAGAGGTCGCTATCACCAGAATACTAACCTGGTTTCTCCACCTGTAGACTGTTTACAATCAGTAGGTTGGCTATATTAGCCTAGCTTACCCTCTCTTTGGTGCGAGGTCTTGACCTAGTCTCCCGGATTCTAGTCATTTCTGAGCGTTTATGCATTCTCTGTGATTTCTCTGTGTATCGACCCTGTTTGTCTGGACCTGGACCCTGTTCTTTGTATTATCCTGTTTTTTCGTGTCTCTGACCCTGAGTATTTGGATTTCCCTGGTTGGCCTAGTTCGCCTGTCTTCTTGTTTGTTGTATTGTTTATTAAATACTTGCACTTGGATCCACGCCTCTGTTGGTATCATTACAGAGTAAGTGTTGTTGCTGCTGCTATTATTATTGTTGTTTTGTTATTATTATTAATATTATTATTATCAGTAGTAGTAGTAGTAGTAGTAGGTGTTGCTGCTGCTGCTATTATTATTGTTGTTTTGTTATTATTAGTATCATTATTATTATTAGTAGTAGTAGTTGTAGTAGTAGTAGTAGTGTTGCTGCTGCTATTATTATTATTATTATTATTATTATTATTATTATTAGTAGTAGTAGTTGTAGTAGTGTTTTTGTTGCTATTATTATTATTAGTAGTAGTAGTAGTAATAGTGGTGGTGGTGGTAGTAGTAAAGTAGTATTATACAAAATCCAGTTCATCACAACTCTGGCTTATAGTAGGGCAGAATGTTCTCACTATAAAGGTTGGCAGCAGATCATGTAGATTTTTCAGATGTTTAAAACGTGCCTCACACACATCTTATTTACAGAAAAAAAAGTTCTTTATCTGTAATTTAAAAACAATTTAAATTTTTATTTAATAAGTTAAATTAATTGTAGTAAACACATTCACTATGACTTAGTGAAGAAGGTGTTGAGGCTTAACCTGATTGTGCATCTCTACCAGTCGGTTGAGGTAAGTTAGACTAAACACATTCACAACAGGTCACTAAAAATGTTTTATTGCATCCAAATCAGCAGCGCTGTTTTAGTGAAAGTGGCACATTAACCTTTCACACAGATGAATTTGATGAAACAATTCCTTAAGGTGAAACACACACATGCACACACACTAGAGGACAGTTGCACACTTGCCCAAAGTGGTGGGAAGCCTTCCATGGCATCTTTCTGTCTGTGTTAAACATGCACAATAACATGTAATATATCAAATATTTTTGGGGAAATGAGCTTTCTGGTTCATTCTCTCTCTCTTCTGAGGCAACAGAAATATCAGCCAGTCTGAGAAGCAGCAGCCAATCACTGACCTGCTGACACAAGATACAACATATTTTTAGCCAATTAGCATCCTCAAATCTGTTGCTTTCATTTCTGAGAATAGTGTGTCAGTGGTTTTAGGAGCGTCTGACGTTATTGATGTAATACGTGTGTAGAAATGCTAATATTTAGTCTTAATAGTGTTTTTGCTCATTTTATTGTATATGTTAGTGACTCAGTTGTTAGTGACTCATACTGTACTTTCTATCTTTACATATTTACATGTAATGACAGTTTTCATTAACTATTAGTCTTTAATGACCATTAAATAGTGACTATCACAGAGCTCTGCTATCCTGCAGTTTGTGTTCAATAATATTGGGATGGTTGTGGAAACTGACTGAATATAATGCAAACAGCCCCACCTACAATATTTTCAGCAGCTGACAATGTGTGTATGTATGTACAGGGGTTAGACAATGAAACTGAAATGCCTGGTTTTAGACTACAATAATTTATTAGTAGGTGTAGGGCCTCCTTTTGCGGCCAATACAGCGTCAGTTCATCTTGGGAATGACATATACAAGTCCTGCACAGTGGTCAGAGGGATTTTAAGCCATTCTTCTTGCAGGATAGTGGCCAGGTCACTACATGATGCTGGCGGAGGAAACCGTTTCCTGACTTGCTCCTCCAAAACACCCCAAAGTGGCTCAATAATATTTAGACACAAAGACTTGCTGTCTTGGTCACAGATCGTAGACACTGGTTCTGTCGTTCAGAAACACAGATTTATAATAACTCGGTGAAACCCCACAAAACCTCCTCGT
>BRDA01002444.1:19149-29880 GCA_036984385.1 Crenuchus spilurus
CCAGCAAGACGTGCAGCAACAATTTGTCCTCTTTTGAACTCTGGTATGTCACCATAATGTTGTGTGCATTGCAATATACTATATAACTGTGCTCTTACCTGCTAACTGAACCTTCACACTCTGCTCTTACTGGTGCAATGTGACATTAATGAAGATTGGCCACCAGACTGGTCCAATTTAGCCATGAAACCTCCCACACTAACATGACAGCTGTTTCACTTTCATTGTCCAACCCCTGTATAGGTACACTCTTAAAAAAGCATCACTTTTGATGACTTAAAAAAGGCTTTAATATCCTCACCAAGAAAGAACCAAGACATTTGTTTTGATGATAATATAGATTTACAGTTTCTTTAAAGAACCATTTTAAGAGTGTTCCTACCTGCACAGCTTCTGCTCATTGTAGGCCCAGATGAGGAGGTCCAGTAACCAGAGGCTGATCCAGCGTGACTCATTTCTATCGTGATGTTACAGCACTTTTATGCTCTCTACCAAATCTGACAGTGAGTTTCTCAGCACCCATGCCATACCCTCGAGATACAAAAGCACAACAATCAGGCCTTTGAGGCAGTGCCAGCTAACATGCCACCTCACTCGCTAATTACTTAATTAAACTAATGAGTTGGTGAGGAAGCGAAAAAGCGCTTTGAAAGAGGAGCGTCATCGCGGCAGAGGGAGCGCGGGTCTTTCTCACTCACTCCCAGCAGGCCACTTTCACCATTTGAATGATAAAAGAGAGGGAAAAAAAAGCTCATCATAAAGATGCATAGCGGTGCGAATTATAGCGCGAGAGGAGACAAAAGCGAGAGGCGCGAAATAATTTGTTCACTATTGTTCAAGTCCTTCATTAACGCGTCTTTCTGAGAGAGACATTTCACCGTGGGCTCCAGTTGGGCCGACAGCGACTAATCTCCATTTTGTCATTGACGTGAAGCAGATCCGGGCATTATTTTCCTACATCAGAGGTATAAAGAGAATACATGCTTAATAACAACAGAATTCATGATGGCATGTTTATACATTCATATATTTCATTTGAAGCATGGACAACAGAGAAACAAGTCCAGTGTACCAGTGGGAAACCAAGGAAACGGGAGACTGGCACAGTCGAAGCCACCAAATAAATCGAATCAGTCTACAGTAATTAGTCTGTGCTTAAAATAGACACTCAGAAGTGCTCTTAGAGCTCAGAGAAGCCTTTGAGAAACAGTCACTCAAGCTTAGATGCCTTCAATTTCAGCAATTTTACCAACATTTCCCAGTAAACACTTTTTTCTTTCTGATAGTGAATGCACTGTACACTGGAGGAACCTGATGTTATCGTGAGTGATTCATTCAAGAATCATATTTACACAATGATTCACTCCCCTCAGGGGTGTACGGATGTCGTGATACCAGCATTTTTATCCTGAAACCAAAGAAATGCTCTATGAACACTGTCTTTAAATCTTTAATGTTCTGCTGGACTGTTTGGTAGAGTCACTATATCTTATTTGTAGGTGTTAAACGTAACTCAAACTTCATAGTGCCATCTCTACCAAATGGTAGAGGTATATTTGGCTGAATATTTGATAGAAATCCACAGTGCCAGGGAGCAGTTGGGGGTTAGGTGTCTTGCTCAAGGGCACTTCTGTCATGACCATGGCTTCGCCACACCAATTTTCTTAATTTAGAACTGGACTTACGAGGCGAACAAACGCTGCTCAACAGTCACTTAAATGCATTAACAAATCTCTCAAGATTATCACATTGGATCCAGATGTTACTGAAGGTGTCATAGACCATTCAACAAAGTTTACAATACAGTATGACGTACAGTGAGCTTTAAACAATAACAAAAACTCGTGTAGCAGAATGCTGCGTCGGCCATCTTAGAACAGGAAGTGCTGCTGTAGAAACAGTCCTGCTGCTGTCTGAAGTGTCTGTCTGTAGTGCTGAGCTGTTATTCATCTTTATAGCATGTTTGTGTGTCTCAAACCTCATTGACTAGCCTGCAACATATTAATTAATTAATGTTAATTAATTAATTAACAGGTCACAATTTGATATATTTTGAAATGATATTTTACGTGACTATTCAGATCTAGTGAAGATCTCAGCTGAACTGCTTTGGCTCCTTTTCTCCAGTTGATGATATTTCTCCTCAGTGATGTAAATAAAGTCTATTTAAACACACATGTATCTACACACAGCTTAAATTAAACATGCAGATCTGTGTAAAACAGGAAAATATGAAAGTCGTTTAACTGAAATTAGTTTTACTTTAGTTAATTGGCTGGAATACTCTAAATATAAGCTCATTTGCAGATGGCATTTTGTTCAACAAATAAACCGTTTTCTATGCAAAAATGTTTATTTTTATTGTTTGTTTTTGAGAATTAAAGGCCAGATAATGAACTTTGTTTACAGTCCACAATGGTCTACTGGAGTTTTCACAATTAGTATCTCCTACATCTCTCAGACTGAGTTAAAGTGCTTTCAGTTGTTTTTCATACACATTAAATCAATTAACGCACATGATCGCCTACAGGCTGTAGTCACAAGTGTCCTCTTATGTAGGAATAATAGACTCAGACACTCCTTTGTCTCTTATGACATCAGACTGCATAACTCCTCACTGTGAGGGACAGGACAACAGAAGACAGATGGGGAGAGCGGTAGTCACCACCCACTAGACATGTACTTATGGACAATGTGTCAGTAATCCAATTATATTTTTACTTTTAATTTAAATTTTTAGTTTTATTTTAAGGAGAATGGTCTTACATTGTTTATAGTGCTTTTTATCTTATATCCTGTGTGCTGAGGAAACGGAATTTCTCTATCCACCTATCCATCCATCTATCTACCCATTTATTCATCTATCCATCTATCAATCCATCTATCTATTTATTCATCTATTCATCCACCCTTCCATCCATCTAACCACCCATCTATTCATCTATCTATCTATCCATCCACCTATCCATCCATCTATCTACCCATTTATTCATCTATCCATCTATCCATTCATCTATCTACCCATTTATTCATCTATCCACCTATCCATCCATCTATCTACCCATTTATTCATCTATCCATCTATCAATCCATCTATCTATTTATTCATCTATTCATCGACCTTCCATCCATCTAACCACCCATCTATTCATCTATCTATCTATCCATCCACCTATCCATCCATCTATCTACCCATTTATTCATCTATCCATCTATCCATTCATCTATCTACCCATTTATTCATCTATCCACCTATCCATCCATCTATCTACCCATTTATTCATCTATCCATCTATCAATCCATCTATCTATTTATTCATCTATTCATCGACCTTCCATCCATCTAACCACCCATCTATTCATCTATCTATCTATCCATCCACCTATCCATCCATCTATCTACCCATTTATTCATCTATCCATCTATCCATTCATCTATCTACCCATTTATTCATCTATCCATCTATCAATCCATCTATCTATTTATTCATCTATTCATCCACCCTTCCATCCATCTAACCACCCATCTATTCATCTATCTATCTATCCATTCATCTGTCTATTCATCTATTCATCCACCTATCCATCCATCCATCCATCTATCTACCCATCTATCAATCCATCTATCTATTTATTCATCCACCCTTCCATCCATCTAACCACCCATCTATTCATCTACTTATCTATCCATTCATCTATCAATCCATCCATCCATCTATCTACCCGTCTATCAATCCATTTATCTGTTTATTCATCTATTCATCCATCTATCCAACCACCCATCTATTTATCTATCCATCTATCCATTCATCTATCAATCTATCCATCCATCTACCTACCCATCTATCTATCCATCCGTCTATCTATTCATCTATTCATCCACCTATCCATCCATCCATCTACCCATCTATCAATCCATCTATCTATTCATCTATTAATCTATCCATCCATCTATCTATCTATCCATCCATCTATCTACCCATCTGTCTATTCATCTATTCATCCACCTATCCATCCATCCATCTATCTACCCATCTATCAATCCATCTATCTATTCATCCATCTATCCATCCATCCAACCACCCATCTATTCATCTATCCATCTATCCATTCATCTATCAATCTATCTATCCATCTATCTATCCATCCATCTATCTATTCATCTATTCATCCACCTATCCATCCATCCATCCATCTACCCATCTATCAATCCATCTATCTATTCATCTGTCAATCTATCCATCCATCTACCTACCCATCTATCTATCCATCCGTCTATCTACCCATCTATCAATCCATCTATCTATTCATCCATCTATCCATCCATCCATCCATCCAACCACCCATCTATTCATCTATCCATCTATCCATTCATCTATCAATCTATCTATCCATCTATCTACCCATCTACCTATCAATCCATCTATCTACTTAATCATCTATTCATCCATCTATCCATCCATCCATCTATCCACCCATCTATTCATCAATCCATCTATCCATTCATCTATCAATCTATCCATCCATCTACCTACCCATCTATCTATTCATCCATCTATCTATTCATCTATTCATCCATCTATCCATCCATCTACCCATCTATCAATCAATCAATCTATATTTATTCATCTATCCATCTATCCATTCATCTATCAATCTATTTATCCATCTATTGATCTATCCATCTATCTTTCTATTCATCTATCTATCCATCTACTGTATCTATCTACTCATCTATCCATCTATTCATCTACCCATCTATCTATCCATCCATCCATCTATCCATCTATCTATCCATCCATCTAACTATCCATCTATCAATCTATCCATCTATCCATCCACCCACCCATCCATCAATCTATCCATTGATCTATCTATTCATCTATCCGTCTAACTATCCATGGAGGACCAGCAACATATTAGACATTTTAAGTGGTTTTAATGTTATGGCTGATTTGTGTACAATCTAGTGCAGTTTTGAATGTGTGCTTATTATGCTTAGAACACAATACCAAACATTTTTGTATTTCATTTGGAAAACAAGCTCCTAGCGTCTGAGACACACAATCTAAGGTGTCTGAAGCCTGTGATGGTTTGAGGTGGTGTTGAGCTGGAGTTGGTCCAACTGTGCCAAGTCTAAAGTCCACATTGGGAGGTTTTAGAGCGCTTCATGCTTCCATCTGCTGACAAGATTAATGGAAATGCGCATTTACTTTTCCAGCAGGACTTACTAACCATTGTATTATGTGCTTAATCCTCACCCTATCTCTACTCCTAACCCTAATCCTAATCTAAACTCAAAACCTGTTCTGAACTATCACTTTGGCCCTAATCCTAACACTAATCCTTATGTCATGCCAATACCTAATCTTAATCCTCACCATGGCCACAATCCTAAAATTAATCTCAATTTAAAACCTAATCTTAACTCTCACCCATGTCCTAATTTTAAACTTAATCTCAACACAAGACGGCTTGATTGGCCAGCCAAGTCATCCTGATCAACACTAAAATAACAATAAAGACTCGTTTTGTGTAACAAATGTAAATTATATGAACGTTTACCTTTCTGAGCTTTTTCAGGATGTTGTATTTTTATGAGCAGATTTTACACCAAACCTTAAAGTAAACTCAGCAAATAAAACTTTTGTGCCTCAATTAAGTAGAGAAGTGCCATAATAGTTGCTTTATTAATTATTGAGCAGGGTGTCCTGACTCACATTAGACTTCAGTGTAAAATCTGCTCTTTAGTTTCAGGCAACTGAGATGTCTCATGAAGCACAAATAGAACCGAGTTTTTTAAGCTCGGCCCATTCTCCACACGCTGACCGGCCAGTGCGTGTGATTAATAACAGGAGTGATTATCTCACCCCCCTGAGGGTCTCTTGCAACTCACGAGCGCGCGCACACACACACATGCTCGTGCATACACCCTATGGGCTACTTAACGAGCACCTCACTCTCCACCTCATCACACCATCATTAAAAGGCTCTTGGCTGTGGTGCATGCAAAGTAAAAATATCCACTGCAGCTTTGTGCTGAGCACAGACTCACTGAGCATCTTCAGTCTGATTCCTCACCGTCACACCGGCGGCATGATGCTGAAAGTTAGCATTAGGTTTAGAGTCGAGATTAAGTTTAGGATTAGGACAAAAGTGAGAGTTCAGATAAGAATTAGGGCTAGGATTAGAGTAGGAGTTCAGATTAGGGTTAGGATTAGGATTAGGGCCAGAGTAAGAGTTCAGATAAGGGTTAAGGTTAGGATTAGGACCAGAGTGAGAGTTCAGATTAGGATTAGGGCCAGAGTGAGAGTTCAGATTAGGATTAGGGCTAGGATTAGAGTAAGAGTTCAGATTAGAGTTTGGATTAGAAGCAGAGTAAGAGTTCAGATGAGGGTTTGGTTTAGAACCAGAGTAAGAGTTCAGATTAGGATTAGGGCTAGGATTAGAGTAAGAGTTCAGATTAGGGTTTGGATTAGAACCAGAGTAAGCGTTCAGATTAGGATTAGGGCTAGGATTAAAGTAAGAGTTCAGATTAGGGTTTGGATTAGAACAAGAGTTCAGATAAGAGTTAGCATTAGGATTAGGGCCAGAGTAAGAGTTCAGATAAGGGTTAAGGTTAGGATTAGGACCAGAGTGAGAGTTCAGATTAGGATTAGAACCAGAGTAAGAGTTCAGATTAGGATTAGGGCAAGGATTAAAGTAAGAGTTCAGATTAGGGTTTGGATTAGAACCACAGTAAGAGTACAGATTAGGATTAGGGCTAGGATTAAAGTAAGAGTTCAGATTAGGGTTTTGTTTAGAACCAGAGTTCAGATAAGGGTTAAGGTTAGGATTAGGACCAGAGTGAGAGTTCAGATTAGGATTAGGTCCAGAGTGAGAGTTCAGATTAGGATTAGGGCCAGAGTAAGAGTTCAGATTAGGATTAGAGCTAGGATTAGAGTAAGAGTTCAGATTAGGATTAGGACCAGAGTGAGAGTTCAGAACAGGTTTTGAGTTTAGATTAAGATTAGGATTAGAGTAAGGGTGAGGATTAAGACTAGGTTTTGGGTTGACATAAGGATTAGGGTTAGGATTAGGGGTAGACTGAAATTTCAGAACAGTTAGAATAAGATTAGGGTTACAAGTAGAGTTAGGGTGAGGATTAAGTTTAGATTTTGAGCTTAGATTAAGTTTAGGGTTAGAATTACGGCCAGAGTGAGGTCAGCACTTAGTGAAAGTAACAACTGATAATTATGGCTGATTGTATCAAAGACTTTGACACCATTATTACCATTATTAAGACTATAAAAGCATTTATTAATGCTTAATACAGTTTTAATTACAGATATATGTGACCCTAATTGTAAAACATGACTAAAAGCCTTTACCAGATTCTGACGAACAGCTAGCGAGCAACATTACTGATGTTTACGGTGAGTTTTGCAGCAACTTATTTTAGCATCTAAACAATAGGAGCCACACTTCATCCCTCATAACATCATGGTTGTGACTACACTGTTGATGCTTTGATGTCAATGTCATGGAACAATCATTTGACATTGATACATGCACCAATTATGCCAACAACAGAGCAGGGAGGGAAACAAATCTCAAAGCCAGACCGCTGGGACTGGAGCAAAACAGGAACTAGTGTGAGCCACTGTTGCTGGGTGTGCTGACAGTCTGTCAGAAGACGTGTTTTATTGAGATGTCTTTTACCTGACCTGAGGCATCCGTTAGAACAGCTCTTAAGCCCACATCTAACCCTTCCTTCATAAAGAGCCCCGGAAAAAAAAGCTCCTGCAGAGTCAGAGCCGAGCGGAGGAGAGTGAATTGTAGTGTTTATAATACTGAGCAAGATCTGCTAATGCATCATATAAACAACATGAATAATGAAATATGATAAAAGTTGTAGTCAGACAGGCCGTATCACTGCAGTCCCTCAGCTGCATATCTGTATCACCCACATTCTGCACACACACACACTCATATACACACACACACACACACACATATATACACACACGCAAACACACTCATACACACACACACAAGCATTTACAAACACACACACAGTCACACACACACTCACACTCATACACACGCACACACACACACATACACATTCACACACACACACACATACACACACACACTCATATATACACACACACTCATATATACACACACACACTCACACACACACTCATACACATTCACACACACACACACACTCATACACACACACACTCATATATACACACACACTCATATATACACATACACTCATGCACACACACACACACACACACACTCACACATTCATATACACTCATACACACAAACACACACTCACTCACTCACTCACTCACATACATACCACCTAGTAACACTACTTATTATTATCATCATCACCGTTACTATGAAAGACTTTGTGAGGCATAATTTATGTGTGTGTGTGTGTACGCGTGTATGAATGTATGCATACTGTATATGTTAGCAGACTTCTTCCTCACAGCGCTAGTAAAACAGAACACAGAGATCTGCACACACACACACACACACACACACACACACACTACAGGCTAAAGTGATCATATGGATAAACCCTGATGATCTAACGTCCCCTCTCTCTGGGCAGAAGCCTGCAGACAGTCATCGGTGAGGAGGTGTGGTGCAATATGATGCTAATGGGGGAAACAGAGGTGGGGTGTGGAGAGAAAAATGAACCCCTGTTTTTTCCCTCTACACTTGGGAGACTAACTATGACTGATTATATTTGGTTATTTGCCATCAGCTTGGATAAGGTACTTCATGTTCTCATATTGAGTTATTCATCACAAAAACATCACATTAATTATGATATAACGGCTTTATTTGTGTGTGCTGTTAGTCGTCAGACCCTATTCTGAGCACAGGAGACAGCATTTAATGTGACTGCAAATTAGCATTAGCCGTCATGGCGGCACCTAAGGCTCCAAGGCTAAAACCTGAAGGACTAATAGCAGCTTGTGAGAGGTCCTGATCCCCTATCTTTGCATCTGTCCCTTTGAATGCATCTCCATGGATACGCGGCACACAAGACAAATTCAGAATAACCCGAGCCGGCAAATTGGCAGCACTGAAAGATGTTCCCAGCACTGAACCAGAGATACACAAGACTATTAAAGTGACATATTTCAGGCCTTTTTTGGTTTATAGCTCAGCAGCTGACTGGCCAATCAAGCCAGTCAGTAGCAGTGTTGGCACTGTGGGCATGTGCTGGGCATCTCCATAAAGCAGGTCAGAGACAAGCATGAAGTGCTCTAAAATCTCGCGGTGTTGTCAAAACACAGTGGACTAACAGCAGCAGCTCAAACCATGACAGACTGCAGAAACTGTACACTGGACTTCAGACAGCTTGGACTGTGTGCCTGTCAGACTTTTTAGATGACTAAACAACAGTCTTCTTAAGACACAGACTCACAATGAGATATTACTGATATTCATGAGCAATAAGGCATGCTGACAGGAGATATTAGTCTATACACATCCTCAATAAACACTATTAATTACTTGAAAATGAGATATTAGTACATAAACATCCTCAATAAACACTATTAATCACTAGAATAGGAGATATTAGTCCATAAACAACCTCAATAATCTCTATTAATCACTAGAATAGGAGATATTAGTCCATAAACAACCTCAATAATCTCTATTAATCACTACATTAGGAGATATTAGTCCATAAACAACCTCAATAAACACTATTAATCACTAGAAAAAGAGATATTAGTACATAAACATCCTCAATAAACACTATTAATCACTAGAATAGGAGATATTAGTCCATAAACAACCTCAATAAACACTATTAATCACTAGAATAGGAGATAGTCCATAAACATCCTCAATAAACACTATTAATCACTAAAATAGGAGATATTAGTTCATAAACAACCTCAATAATCTCTATTAATCACTAGAATAGGAGATATTAGTCCATAAACATCCTCAATAAACACTATTAATCACTAGAATAGGAGATATTAGTCTATAAACAGCCTCAATAAACACTATTAATCACTAGAATAGGAGATATTAGTACATAAACATCCTCAATAAACACTATTAATCACTAGAATAGGAGATATTAGTCCAATAGTCCACTATAGGACTATTCTCCTGAAATATCCCATCTCAGGACACCTTTGAGTTCACATTAGAGAATTCAGAGGCCTGACAGGTGCAGATGAGATGAATCAGTGCCGCCCTGTCTCTGACGTAGAGCGTTTACTGCCTACCCAGAAATGTATGTTGGCCCAGCGGGTACGAAGTGCAAACACGCCACACTCGTTACATAAAGCAGTGAGTCAAACACACACACATAATTCCTTCCACAAGGCTTGAATGACACTCGGGTTATGAGACATCATGTCTCCAGATGCCCCGAGGTCAGGCGGAGAAGCCGGTTAGCTGGCGGTGTAATTTATGACGCGCCGCTCAAGACCACACAGCACAGATCACGTTTATGTGCTGTTCACAATATACAACACAGCAATAAAGAACAGAAACACCCAGAGCTCAACAGCCAGGAGACACAGCGCCGGTCAGAGGGAGAAAAACGGGCCGGACCTGCCGAGGCCTGGACCGCAGCTGACAGCTTGATGTTGTAGTTATGTGGTGAAATACTGCCGTGTGTTATGGCTTTTACAGCGGCTGTAGATCTTTGCTTTTGTAGATCGCAGGTTTGGGGCATTTTTT
>BRDA01002445.1:0-32509 GCA_036984385.1 Crenuchus spilurus
AGCATGACATTCTTCATTTGCTGCCACAGTTCATCTGGTGTGTGTGGTTCTTGGAGTCTTGCTAAGTCTTCAAATCTGTTGGCAACCTCCACCTGTACTGCAGCTTGAACTGGTCCTGTCTGAGTTTTCCAAGGTCCAGTTGAATTGGCTTCCTCACTTGTTTCCTTTTGAACCTTATCTTCAATGTCAACCCATGTTCATCACAGAAGTCTACCAGTGCTTGACCTCTATCATTTCTTGTACCATGACCATATTTCTCAAGCACTTCACTTTCTGCTGCATTTTCTCCAACTCTGGCACTGAAATCTCCAGTGACAACATGTAGGTTCTGCTTGGGATTCTCCACAAGTACCTGTTTAAATTCCTTGTAGAACTGTCTTCGTCTTGCTTGTCTGCGGTTGCTGCATAACACTGAATAAGAGTCATATCTCATGGCTTTGAAGCAAATGTGGCTGATATGACTCTGCTGCTCACTGGATTGTAGGATTTTAGACATGTAGAAACTCATCTGTGAATCCAGATAGCAACTCCATGATGTTCACGACCCTCTTTGCCTGAGAACAGCACTGTGTGTCCATCCTTTGTCTTGAAGTGTCCAGTGTCTGACCACTTAGTCTCAGACAATCCACAAATGCTGATGTTCAGTCTTTCCAATTCACTACTAAGTATTGACAACTTGCCAAGTGAGTTTAGACCCCTCACATTCCATTGTCCAATCTTGACATGGAGTCTGCTGTTTAGCTTCTCTTCACTTTCTTTCCTTGTTGTATTGTGCAATACCCCCTTTGATGAGCCAGTAGTACAATTCTCAATACCCACCCTGTCTCTCACAGTGGGTACCGCGGACCTTTTTTTCCTGAGCGACGTCCGAGCCAGTATGGCATTCTTAGTTTTCGACTTCATTTGTGCTCTGTGGGATAAGTAGACTGACTAAGCATCCCAATTTCTTGCCAGCCCTGCAGTCGACTCGGTGTTGTGCTAAGTTGCACCTAGCATACACCTCATCATGAAAAATCCACATCCAGTGTTATTAACAGTAAAGAAACATAACACTTAAAGTTGTAAGAACCGTGCTGCAGCCCACAGTTCCAGGTCCCGTTGGATGGGGAGTGTGATCTCTTTTTGTCTGGAACCTCCTCTTCGACCTTACCATCAAGGGTGGCCCTAACAGGAGCATAGCTCCAGATGGTATCACTCTTAGATTCAAAGGTTCTCTCAAGCTTCTCCACCACGCCAAGGTAGCAATCTCAGGAGAAGTTCAGAGATTTTCATTAGTTATAAATCAAACTGATCAAAAATATTGCTTAAAATATGATTACTATAATTAATATAAAACATGACAGTTTATTTAAGAAAATGGAAATTTTCTTAGGGCATTTTAACACTAGTACTATTTGGTCCAATTAAAACAGACTGTGGTTTGTTTGCTGCCTTGGTGCAGTTAGTTTCATCATGTGTGAAAAACAGTAATCGCACTAGGGTGCGGATCAAACAACCCGTACCGAGACCCGCGAGACGAGAACGTGATCCGACTCAGCTATGATGTACTCCAGAAGTTTGAGCTAAAGGGAGAGCCGGTTAGCGCTAAAACTGTATTGTACTGCTGCTGCTGCTGTTACTAACCCATTGCATAGACTGTGTCGCACGTCAGTTCCTAGTGTCACGCGCGCTGTCTGACATCAGATATGCGAGGCCTCTCAATACAGTTAAACAGCGGATTGGAGGCGTGGCTCGGGACAGATGACTACCCAGGCAGCCTCCAGACAGCAGCAACAGCAACAGGCCAGCGACAGCCAGAGTTGCCAGGTTCGCGGTTTTCACGCCAAATTGGGCTTGTTTGAAAATCCAGTCGCGGGTGAAAATTCAAGGGTGGCGGGTGCGTTTTTTTGGGCTACTTTTAAAAATTATCGCGGCCGCCAAAAAAACAACAAAAAAGTGGGTGTTGCCTAGGATATTACTTCAACACGGCGGACAAATGTGCATAAGTCGACACTAAGGAAGTTTGAAGTAAACTAAGGAAGGAGAGAGAGAGAGAGAGAGAAAGAGAAAACAGTCACTAGCTAATATGCCAGGTAAATGGGGAAAAAAGAAAAAGGTTTGATGGACTGATAATAAATCCCTTATAAACAAAATACTAAGTCGTACACTCATAATTGTTTTGCTATTTGTTTTAAATGTGTGACAGACATATATTTTGGGCTAGTTTAAGCTTCTGAAGGGCTGGTTTAGACTGACTTTGGACTGGATATTTTTGTTGGACCTGGCAACCCTGGCGACAGCTTTTGCTCTGCTGCTGCTTCTGCTCTAGTGTTTACTTCCCTGCTCCTGCGCCAGACAGCTCTGACCAATCAGAGGAGACAACATTTGGGTTTGTTGGGCCGATATTGGTGCGTTTAGGTTTGCAAAGGTCTGAAAACAAACCAAAAAGCGCGGGGAAACACTCCAAGTTAATTTAATCTGATTCAGATCAGAGGAACGAACTGCATTTGTAAGAGAATAAGAGAAAATAAATATATACGAAACACGTGTTGTCAAATGGAAAAAAATGTTAAAAAGTAAAACAGGAAGCACCAATCACATCGAATGCTGTTTAAAAGAAAAAAAAGGAAAAAATACGTGCAGCACGCAGCAGCACAGCCCCGCTATTGCCAGAGCAGAGATAAATCCTGTGTTTACACTCACCATACTGCAAGAGCACGCTGTCCAAAAGTCCCTCCACAGCGTTCTAACACACTGTACAGAAGTCATATATCTGCAAAGTCCGCAGAGGCAGCCGGTAAGTGTCAGTAAAGTGATAAAGGCTGTTCCTCTGAAGATGTTAGTGCTGTGGCTAAGCTAACAGTGGCTGCATTAACAGTTAGGACTTGTAGCTCAGTACTTTAAACATTCACTAAAGTGAGGTGGATTATAAGCATATTTACTTGTTTTAGCAAATATGTTCATAAAGTGTTATAATGCAGAAAAATGTTAAGAGCAGTTGCATTAAGCACTTACTTTAACTATCTAAATATTTTCTGTAATATTCATTTATACTTTTTTCTTTCTCTGTAATTATTTTAAGGTTTCTCACCTTGAAACTTATGGCCTTATTAAAGGAAACAAAAGGATAATACTGATTGGTCACTGAGTGAAACCCAGTTAAAGAGATCTCTGAGCAGATATTTAGGTCCCTTTCAAGTCAGGGAATTCTGTGCAAACTTAAAACATGACTTGACAATATGTTGCTATTCTTTTTAAATTCACACTTGCATTGGTGTAAATTTGAACATGTCAATATAATAATAATAAAAATCATATTAAATTAGACCTACCTCGTCTCCATGGCAACCGTTGCCATGGAGACCAGCTAGCAGGTGCAGTGAAGGTGAGGAGATGAATTACGCCCAAAAACCTGACAGAAAAAAGAAAGAAAACATTATTTTCACAGTGTGTCTCCTTTGCGGGTCGTCTGTGGCGATGGCAAAACGGCACAATGTTGAGAGACATTTCAGAATGTGTTTCACATGCTACTATGCTAACTACCCACCGGGTAGCGCCTACGAACAGAAAAAGCCTGCGAGTTAAAGCAGGTTTGTGCAAAAAGCAGTTCTTTTTTCAGTCTTGATATTTCAGAAGTGTGTATCATACTGGTAACCTTTGCATTAATCAGAACCCAAGAAGTAGCTCTCAGTTTCAAAATGGTTAGTGACTAGGGTGACCATATTTTCATTTGGGAAAACCAGGACACCTTGGGGTGGGGGTGGGGGGGGCTTGCACTCGCTTAACATAGGCCCATGTAAACCTACAATAACATATTTACAGTTGGTTTATTAAAAATGCTTTTCAGTAAAACTCAACGACAAAAATTCCAATAACATGATAATTTTATTCAAAATGCATTTATTCAAAATGCTTAAGTTAACATTTCCTGTAATGAATGAATAGCACAATGAAATAAATAATGTCTCATCTAAACATCCCTCACTTAAGAACAAAAGTTAACAATAACTCTCAACTCCAAATAACACATGATACTCAGTTACCCTCAGTAACGAACGAAATATTGTCTGTTCTGTAGGCTGGTTGGAAAAAAATTAATTAACAAATGACACACAATAACACACTGTGCACAAGGCTTCCCATTTGTCTCGACCCGGTCTGAAAGCGGGGAAACTCTTCTGTAAATCGTCGGTAAACATACACTTGCGCTTCGCATGTTGCTTGCGTACTGACAGTCACGCTGCCCTCAGAACAGGGCTGCGCTCAGGGATTACGTCACACGCAGCGCCGTGAGCAGTGCCCTAGTGCCTGTAAATTTACATTTTAATGGTCCAATAAAGATAATTTAAAAACCAGGACATTTCCTCACTTACCCGGGACGCCCGGGACAGGACGTGAAATACGGACATGTCCCGGGAAATACGGACGTTTGGTCACCCTATTAGTGACCTCTGCTTTAGCTAAACTCTCTAAACCTCCTCCCCTGATTTTCCTGTTTGGTCAAGGGACTGAACTGGCAACCCTTTGGACCCAAGCCTGCTTCTCTAACCTTAAGGCCATGCTTCTAAAAAGAGCATTAGCTCTTGTATTAGCAATAATGTAAGAATGACAAATTTATCAGACAAATGTGTAAGATATGATGATACCTCCAGTTATAAACCAGGAACATAGCATTATGTCCAATATCAGGTAATTTGAGGCACACAATTTTGTGAATATGTTCAAGTGGACTCATTGCTGATATCAGGATATTATCCCTGGCTGCTATCCTACATTACTGCAATTGGCCATTTCAGAAGCAGCAGCAATCATATGAGTGCAATTTCTTAAAACGGTAGCTGGAAGAGGCTACAAATTCAGACATGTTTCACACTAAGAATGTAAGAAACAACATTTAAATATTGACTCATAACTTAGTGTTAGCCAAAACTAGCTGTTATGAAACTTAGCAGACCCCTCCCTTCAAAATCCCTTTCAAAGATTCACCTTCAGTAGATTCATATATACAGGGCAGAGGTTGTTAGCTGAATGTTGGTCAGTATGTGGTACTGAGTGATGTTTCAAATAAGCTAGTGATGATGATTATTATTATTAAGTCCTCTCAAATCTGACTCTTTGTGACCACATCGACAGTGATTTTCCAGAACATCTTGTCTTCTGTTTGAGTCTCAAAGTTTCTTATTGTCTCATTCATGATTCCTTTGTATCCATCCATCTAGCTGCTAACTGTCCTCTTCCTCTTTTACAGTGTACCTCAAACTCCATCTACCTAATGTTAATCCTTGGCGCCCAGAGCCCAATCACAAATTGTGGATAGACACAGCTCCTTCACTGCCCGAAAGATCACAATTCAGGTTTGTGGCTGTCATAGCATTTGCATACAAAACATAACACGCAAATCCACTGAAGCTAAGCAAAATCTTTATGTTATTTATTTCAAATGATGTGATCTTGAGGTCAGAGCATAAAGCTGAAGCAACAGTGTTTTTCCTCCAGTACTGATTTTGAGATACACTCAGACATAAATACAATTAATAATACTTCACTAATGGTGTGTAGCAATGTTGTGGCTATCACAATATGAATAATATTCATATATTAATAATATTTAGAATATTATGTTTAAACTTTGTGACCATTAAGCTTATTATTCAGTTATTAATCTTATGCCTGGACATATTATTCAGTTAATGTTATGAATTATGTATGTATTGTTGCAAAAGTAATGAATTGGCAATGAATCAAAGACTCCTCCTAGTTTTTCTTACAATAAGAACATTGGCCTGATGGACACGCCCATTTCTAAACCTTTTTTGATCACATAAATTTGATATTGTTTTGAAACAGACTTTGAAAAACTGAATGGTTTGTGAAGTCAGTATATCTTGTCTGGACTTTACATATTAATAGTTTAAATAGCATAAAGGTGTAAATAATATAAAACTTTAATACACTATTATCATTAAGCGTATTAGTAGAGAGTTTGTCCATCTTTACTGCAGTTTCAGCCTCTATTCTTCTGGGAAGATTTTACACTAGATGTTGGAACGTGGCATTGCTGAGGTCATGTATCAATGCTGGATGTTTAGTTCTGGATCACAAACTCTACTCTAACTCATCCCAAAAGTACTGGGCAGAGCTTACTCACTCTAAAGAACACAACTGTGAAGCTCCACAGCCCAAGTCTGGGGGCTTTATACACTGGCATTCAAAAGTTTTGGCTCCCTGCTCAAAATGTTTCATACTGTTAACTGAATAAAATATGACCCAATTTCCAAAGTTAAAGCTGAGACATTTCTTTCACAGTTTAAGAAAAAAAACTTTCCATCTTTTAAAGATAAGGACAAAAAGCAAACATTTGGGCTCTCTTGTTGGTCTGCAGTTAGTAACACCCTCTTTGGCAAGTCTACCAGCTTGCACATATCTTTCAGTACTTGTTTGGTGGACGTTAATTTATTCTTCCCAAATCTGGAAGATTTGTGGGCCGTCTTGCATACACTGCTCTTCTGAGGTCTACACACAGATTTTTGGTGGTGTTTAGATAAGGGGACTGTGAGGGCCATGGCAAAACCTTCAACTTATGCCTTTTGAAGTTAGGATCATTATCCTTTTGTAGAAACCATTCTTATCCTTTTAATAGACAGTGTGATGCTTCAAGAATTTGCTGGTGTCTCTAGATTCTGCAAAATCTTCCTGAAGGTCTTTTGCCACCGAGTCAAACTAGGTTTTTGATTTGCCTTTCTAGCAATTCTACCAGCAGTCATTCCAGAATATTTTCTTGGTCTTCCAGACCTCAACTTGACCATTCCTATTAACTGACATTTCTTAATTGCATTATGAACTGAGGTAACAGTTACCTAAAAATGCTTTTTCTGTCTTCTTATAGCCTTCTCTTGCTTTGGCATCATTACTTTCATGTTCAGAGTGTTAGGCAGCTGCTTAGAGGAACCCATGGGTGTTAATTGTTGGGACAAGGTTTGACAAAGCTTTGAAATTTGCATCATCTGACCTTTCTAACAATACAAAAAAAAGAAATCCACGCACAACCATGGTCAATTCAGCAAAAACAATGCTATTATTAGGATCATGGACGCCCACCTCATGCGTGTGTGTTGACAATGCCCTGCATGTGTCACATAGATCATCAGCTGCACTTATCATGAGATTTTAAAGCTAACGGAAAAAACTGGTAACAGACTGTTAACCACTCCACTTCCTCTCTCCGTCTCTCTCTCTACACAGCACCCACCTTCTCTGGAGTTAGATCAGTCAACTCTGTTCCTTCATTAAAGCTTTTAGTATTGTCACCTAAACCTCAACGTACCACGCTACTCCACATAGCATGAATAACTGCTATTCAAAATATCCCTCATTGCCTGGTGGGTGTGCTGGCTTTGACATTATACTCACTGATATGATGATATCAGTCACATTGGTGATGTGATGTGATATTGTATGATATATCAGGGTTGGGTGTGGATTGTTCTGATATGATATATGATATGATATGATAGGGTATTGTATAGTAGGATATGATATTATATATATATTTATATATATATGATTTGATCTGATATGTTATGGTAGGGTATTGTATGTTGTGATATATGGTAGGAAATTGTAGGATATATGATATTAGATATGATATGAGATATGATAGGGTATTGTATGGTAGGATATTGTATATGATTTTAAATATGATATCATATGATATGTGATATTGTATGATTTGATCTGACATGTTAGGGTATGGTATGGTAGGATATGATATTAGATATGATATCATATGATATATATGATTTGATCTGATTTGGTAGGGTATGGCATGTTGTGATATGTGATATGGTAGGGTATGGTATGGATGGATATGATATGAGATATGATATTTTAGGGCATGATATATTAAATGATATGACTCTTGAACTAGCTGTATTACTCATTGTTTTCCAGTTCCCGTGAATGATAATAGTTTCAGATGTGTATTTTTTAGGATACAGTTTTTAGAGAATTCAATTTTGTATGAAATAATATATTGGCTGCCGCTTCTTGCTGGTGTGTGGCTGAGTACTAAATGTGTAAATGGACTGTGTTAATTGTAGAGCATCCTTGGGTTTAAGAAAGGCACTATATAAGTGTAACGTTCATTATTCAGAGAGAGCATTGATTGGATGTTCAGTCGGTCTGTTACACACCAGTTAAAGCATTTACTGCTAATGTCTTGACGTCAAATAACACAAGGCACCTTCAGAGGTCTTGTAGAGTCCATGCCTTAAGGGGCTGAGCTGTTTTGATTGCACACAGAGGACCAAGAGCATATTAGCCTCATCAGTGAGTTGGTTTTAATGTTATGCCTGATCTGTGTATATTAGTTAATCTCAAGATATTTAATGTTCTGAAAAGTTCATTTGTGTTCAGAATTTTATCCAAAAACATAAATTGTCATATTTTTTATATTACGATACATAAAATAAAATATTTCAAGCCTTTTTGTTTAATGTTGATACTGTTTGAATAGTAGAATATACAGGATTAACAAACAGCAAAAACTGCTGATATTTTACTTCTTTAAATATATTTTTGCTGTACTTTAAAATAAAATGAGGCAAGGAATGAAGTCGAACTTTCATTTCTCTGACTGTGAATAAGCATTAACGGTACAGGAGGACAGTAATAATACTGTAATTGTCAGGGTTTAAGTGAGAGAGTGTAATGTAATCACAGGCAGCTGGAGTTGATGAGGATGATCTGCACTGACAGGAATTTTCACAGCTGGACTCCAGCAGCATTCCAGGCACAGGAAATTTAGCTGGAACTCTGTACAGTATCTTGGAGCTCTGACCTTTTCTTCCCAAATCTCGGAATGGCGAGATACCAGTCCTGGAAAAGCCCGATGAGTCAACATCCTGACCTCAGGAAAACACACCATGATCCAAAATCACAGAGCAGACCTGAGCGCATACACACACACAGTGCCAGTCCTGGCCGGACAGCCTGTTCCACGTTCTCTTACTGTTTTCGGAAAACACCGGTCACGCCAGCAGGAAAAACATTGCACTTTCAAAAGTCCAGGGCTGATTTCCTGTAAGAAAGTGAAAATGCACGTATGTTGTTGATATTTTCCAACTTCTCATGTTTTAGGACCACCACCAGCTGAATAAAAGCAGGGAGTGCTGCTCTAGTATCAGTTTTAGTTACTATCATGAATACAGAGGGATCAGCTTCTGTCGGAAGTTGATTTAGTCATTTATTTATGCATTTATATATTCATATATATATATATATATTAGTTCACAGTAAGCCACAGTAACTGGTCTGTAAGACCTTATTTAAGATCCGGGTGTGGTTTTAGAGGGTTTGGTGATGCATTTTGACAGAAATAACTGGACTATTTATGAGACTGCTGAGTCCTAATGTTCAACATCATTGGTCTGACATCTCCAGTTCTAAAATAAAAAAGCAACATTTAGATTGCAAACATGTCTTGAGTGACTACACATGAGGTAGGTGGTAAAATCATGCCAATATGATTTCTTGGTGAACTATTCCTTTGTGCATCCTGTATAAGAGTCAGCCTGGTTGACGGCAGGGCCTTCCTGTTCTTCTTAGATTCTGAAGGGTCATAAAGCATCATGAGGAGTGCTGTCCTAAGCAATACAAACTCATTCACAAGCATGAAGGACACATGAACAACAACACTTTCCAGCTAACAGGCCAAACAGTTATTATAAAACGCACAGCAGTGGTAACTATGACTTTGTATCTGGGAAACAAATGCTGAAAGGCTTATTGGTAGTCTAATCTTTGAGACAGATGTCCACACATTTCACAATGTCATATAACAAACATTTAACCACAGGAAGAGAAACACACACAGATTATAATAGCTGGCAGATGGTTTTCACTTAAAGGATGACGTGTCTGCCGATAAGCCTTTATCAGGACTCATTTCTAGCAGTAAACATCATAAACTGCTGAAAAAGAGGAACTCGCTCCCCAAATGAAACTGAGAGACAGAAAGAAGTCGTTATGAATACAGACTAACCTGCTGTTCACATGTAACACAACTACACAAATGTCTCCGGTTACAAATGCTGGAACTGTGTCTGTGTGTGTGTGTGTGTGTGTGTGTGTGTGTGGAGGACTTCAAGCCTATATACTTTTGTCATTTCCACATAAATACATCACATCAACTTAATTATTGACAAATGTAATGTTCAAAAGTGAATGTAATGAACATGTAATATCCACAGCTGGGTGTGGATACATAGAGCCATGGCATCTCCGATGAGTGCATAAGCAGGCCTTTGTGTGGTTAAATGGTTTCTCTGTGATGGGACACCTGCTGATGCGTCTTTTAAAACAGTTCTGTGTCACCAATAAAAGCTCTACTGTTGTATATCAGTACTACAGCCTTTATATTTTATTATTTCTGTGAGTGGAATTCCATTCTTAGCAAAAAGGCTCTGTACAGTACCTGAAAGGTTCTGACTTGTAGCATTATCAGAAGCCATATGGTGCCATATAGGACCATTTAAAGGCTCTCAGAGGTTTGTCATAAGTCTATAAATCCATAATTTTCTGAAGTAAGCTCCACTAATTCTTAAATGCTTGATTAGCTACTCATAACAATATAATCAGATGCATATTTACAATGACTATTCATTCATTCATTCATTCATTCATTCATTATCACATCCGCTTAATCCTTATCAGGGTCGTGGTTAGTCCCCTACCCCCTCACTGGGCGCAGGGCAGGGCATTACAGTAGTCAACTAAGCCCAGGACAGGGCGCCAGTCCATCGCTGGGTGACACACACACACACGGACACGGACACGGACAATTTTAGAGTACCCAATTTACCTGACCTCCATGTTTTTGGACTGTGGGAGGAAACCGGAGACCCCGGAGGAAACCCACGCAAACACGGGGAGAACATTACAATGACTATAAATGTACATAATATCTGAGTACTAACACTGCTTTTAATGAAGAACTTTATAGTTAAAGGGCCATTTCTTAAGGGCGTATTCTTATTTTTCAGATACACTTAAAGGAATGTTTAACCCAGAAATTACATTTAAACTAAGACATGTTTAAGTTCTAATTTTGTTTCTTTATTTTAGAACTGGATCTGCGAGGTTAACACTGCTAACAAACACTAGAACTCCATAGCCACCTAAATAGCCTGGTCGTCTCTGTAAAAGACTACGTTTTGGTGATATATTTCTGTTTTTGTAGTGTATTTTTGTGGTCTGTAAGGTTTGGTGATGTAATTTTACAGAAATTGGCTATTTAGTTGTAGTATTATTAAAGGTGTCATATTTGTAGTATTGCTAGGCTTGCAGCTCCAGTTCTAAACTAAAAGAACTGTGGATCTTATTTGATTATTAATCTTATGGTTTATTATTCTGTAAGTACAGTGACTGATTCAGTAATTACTTTAAAACTGAAGTATTCTTTGTGTAGCTGTCAGAGTGTGGATACTGGATACTGGAGGGATTGAATATCACACAGAGATATCTTTTGGCCTTCTATCCTTAATGTGAACTTAAGTGTTTTTCTGCTCATTTACACAACAGGTGGAGGCTTGTACTTGCTCCATAAAAAGTGTGTTTGAGCTCAGCAGCTGTCTGCTCTGCTCCACAACCTCAACACACACACACCAACACAGCCCATCAACAAATAGTGTGTGTGCATGTGTGTTTAACTATTTTGGGAGCAAATGTCCCAGTAGATTGAATGAATGAATCTATACATGAGGAGTTTAACTGAATGTGAATACATTATTCAAAATGAACAGATGCTTTCCAAACACAGATACAAACAGAATGTGCATTTATTCTTTCACTGCTTACTTTTGGCATGTTTTTGATTAGTATGATAGGATCTACTGCTTACTTTTTTGTAACCTGCTCCACAACATACAGGCTCACTCGTGTGCATCTGTGGCTGAGTCTGAACATCTCAGTGAAACTCTGTTTCCTTGATTCTGTCTGATCTGCATCTCCTCAGTAAACATACTGTCAGAGCTGATGAGCTTATAGATCAACATGACTGACAGATCAGACTGACAGCAGAGGTAAATAACTAATTAGGACTATTTAGATGCAGTCTGTCTATTATGGTTTATTTCTTCTTACTGTGCTTTAAAAAAGCCAAATTTCTATACAAAGTGGCCCGAGAAAGAGAAAATGACTACTAATAGAATGGGACACTCTGGAGTCTGGTCACCACGCCTAGTGGCAACGATTGGCTACAGGGTTATAATATCTCATAGCACTGGACTGTGGAGAAATTACACTTCATTCTCTGGAGTGATGGATCTTTGGGATGAATTGTGGAATTTGATCCAGAACTAATCACCCAACATTAGTACATGTCCTACTAACGCTCTCATGGCTGAATACAATCAAATCCTTACAGCAATGTCAGTAGAGCCGGTTACTGTAGCAAGGATGGATACAATTCTTTAATAATACTGGAGAACTAAGTTTGGGACTGAAGTCATTTTTGCTGCGTGTTATTATGAAGAAGAAAAATTAAGTAAAGAGAGAAGCCTATTATCCACACATTAACAGACAGAAGGTACCTTTGAATGAAAGACACTGTTTACTCACCTGCTATGGGAGCAGTCATAACTGAAACTGTATAGTGTTCAGCATGAATGAATACTGAGTTACTACAGCATAAAATGCCAAGGTGTGTGTATACTGAGCAGACAAAAAATCTAGATCTACTACTGTTACTACTGCCACTATTACCACTTCTGTTACTGTATCTACCACTGTTATTGTTACACTGTAATACTACTATTACTGTTACTACTTGTTACTATTCCTCTTAATACTATCATTAATATTACCAGTTTGTTACTGCTTCTACTACTACAATTGTTACTAACATAACTGCCATTGCTACTGATACTACTTCTATTACTGTTACCTCTACATGTTCTAATACTATTTATACTACTTTTACTATTACTATTAATATTACTCCTGCTATTACCTTTACTGCATTTCAGTAATAATAATAATAATAATAATAATAATAATAATAATAATTATTATTATTATTATTATTATTATTATTATATTAAATTTTTTTATTATTATTATTATTTTATTTTATTTTATTTTTATTTTATATTTATTTTATATTTATTTTGTATTTATTTATTTATTTATTTAAACTATAAAACAAAAACTGCAGGCTTATAATGCAGTTATAGACCTTAAGACTTAGATACAATAAAATATTAAGTTCCTGCTATAGAACTAATATATAGGCTGCAGTATATGTATAGTAAATCATTGCAGACCTTTAGATTTTACGTGGTTTATAGCTTATTTTGGCTGTACTGTAGTGTAGGATGTTTCGGTGAATACCCATTACCAGTGTTTCTATCTCTGGAAAGAACAGTTGGCAAGGTTTGTCTTTTTTTAACTCATAGACATTGACATTGTGATGTGTTTCCTGCCCAATCTCTCTACCACATCCTGTCTGCACATGTGAGTGAGCTACATATCTGCATCCTTTCTCTCTTTTGCTTTCTCTCTCTCTCCCTCTCTCTCTCTCATACACACACAAACACAAACACATGCAAATCTCACTGTTGCACCACAAACAAAGAAAACAGACCCATCAACAATGCAAAATTGGGAGTTTCGCTTTTAAGTCTGTTCTTTTTAAGTCTTGTGTTTTCAGTGTCCTGTTTTTTTCCATTTGTGATTGTTGGAAAACGATCAGTTTGTCATTGCTTGAAAAGTATGTGCTGCTGATTGTTACCGAAGAAGCTTAAAACATTGCAGTTGATAAACAATATGAAGCTCAGGCCTCATTTCAGAGATGCTGAGAAAGGTCTGGAAGATGTTGGCCACTGCTGAGGTCAGTGGGGCTGATTTTTCCTGTAATGAGGCACTTTTTCCTATTTAGATTAGTTTAACATTAACCTCGCATAGAATCAATATTTGCATTAGATTTCTCATTTGTTTATGGCCGTTGCTGTATGAAGAGAAACTCGTTCAGCTCAACAGAACACCAGACAGGCAGCTTTATAGGCCTCACAGTCTCGAGTAAGAGCTGTCAGGTGTTGGTTGGACATCACATAGCAAGATTACTAATCTGTTTCTGCATATTATATAGCAACATTCCTGTCAGAAACGTATGTGTCTTGGTGAATGGACCACTAAACATGGTCCATAAATGGTCCTGAGATATTTTTTTAACAGTCATTTTATATTAGAACTGCACAATATGTTTGTTCTACTTGCAATTTTAGCTCTTTGCCATATCTGTACATAGCAGAAGGCCACAACATATGATTCAACAAGCAAAAACTAATTTGCCAAGTTTTTATTTCAGTGTCACCTCACCTTCCTGTTAAAAATGCTGGCTTTGTCTTAAGTTAAACATTAGGATCTGAGTAACGTAAATAAAAGCACCCACGCTTTTATCACTTCCTGTGAGGTCTCTATTATTTGCCTTTGTCACTGCTCTGGAAGCAGGTTGCTTTCATGCTCTCAAGTCTTGATGAACATCTTGAAACTGTAATGCTGATCTCAGGTCAGACTAAAAGCCCTGATTCCAAAAGAGGAACGCAGGAGAAAACATTGCAATTGAAATGGCGCAATGTTCAGTGTTTGGCTTATACAGCTCTACTATTTGCCTGTTTAAATAAAATACATCCTTTCATTTCCTTGTAAGTGACTCACATTTATTGCCCTGTTAATCCAAATTAATCCATAAAATAAACTGCCACATGTCAGTTAACTGAAGTCTAGCCTTCAAATATTTAGCTCTGAAAAAGTCTACAACCTGATTTAGTTTAATGATGTGAATCAAAGAACAATATTAGTACAATAACAATGATAAATATATATAGAAAAAAACATTCATATTAAAATAAATACAAACAAGAATAAAATAATAAGCTGAGTAGTTTATGTACTACTGAATCAGATTATTGTGAAAAGTTGTATGCACATAATTTAATTAAAAAAATAAAATGTCATATTTTATATTAATTACATGAAAATTTTCATTTCAAGCCATTTTTTATTTTAATGTTCATCAGTATGACTTAAAGCTCATTTAAATTAGCAATCCAGACTTTGAGTAAATTATTGTTCAATCTTCAAACAGTATCAACATTTTTAATAAAGATTTGAAATATGTCATAGATAAATATAACATATTACTGTTTGCTTTTTTTTAATTAAATTATTAAATACAAATGAAATTTTTCCATTATATTCACATTTTTGAGACATGCTAGGGTGCTGTGTTGGTCTTTCCAAACTTCTCCTCAGCAGGTATTGTTTGCAGTTCTCATTCAATGCCTGGTTTGGTTAATCAATACTTCATTATGTTAAATTAAGTGTGTTAAATCAAGCCATGTCATGGCTGAGGAACACTGGGGAGAATGACTGGAACCACACTTTGTTATTCATATTATGTCATAAGATATATGCTGCTTTTTTTTTTACAAACAAGGACTTCTTGTTACTTTTTCTGTATTGTGTTGTATTTATTTATATTAATTATATGTGGTGTTTTTACATATAAAGGCATTTATTGCCAAGATAAATGCTGTTGAATACAAGTTCAGTTTATGTACAACTGTATATGGTGCTTTTTAACACTTATAGACTACCTGGCATTGGACTGAACTAATCCCCAATATTTATGTCTGTAAAACCTATTCAACTTTCCATTTGCCATTACATGGCAAAAATATGGCAATTGCGCAAACTCTGTTTCTTGGTGACATCAGGCCATCAGTATGACATCACTGCTGAGAGTTCAGAACAAGTGACCCATGATTAAGCACACTAACGTTTGGAGAAGTGAGAACATTGTCTCCGCAGCAACACAGCCACAAAGCTGAGGAACTGGAAGCACCCAAATTCTTGACGTTTGTAAACAGAACTTGCGAACATATGTAAATTGGTTGTCCTTTCAGTCAGTTGATCTGAGCTACTGCAATCTTATATTCATTAATTAGATTTATTAAACTGTTTATTGATTGATTAATAGAAGCAGACAAACTGAAATGTAAACTCACTAAGCATGGTCTCATTTTGACCTTTGTGAGTTTAAAGTTAATTGGTACAGTCCATTTGGCAGCTGCCTTTGACAGCATTTTTAGTAGCATATGTGCGTAAATTAGCTGTTTTTTATTTAATTTTAAAGTAACATAGGCTGTATTTTTCTCAGCAAAGACAATGTCATAACACTGTACAACAGCTGAGAGCTTTGTGGCTACTGTATTGACCTGCTTGCCTAATTTGAACTGTGCATGTGCTCCAGCACTACCTGGTGTTTACCAACAATATGTACACTTTATATGGCAGTCAGAGGTGGTACAGAGCATTTATATTCTCCAATTATGTTTTTTTTTCTTTATTGCTTTTGTTAATCAATGCATAGTTTGCCTGTATTAGATGTTACAGCTGGGCAAAATTCATCATAAATATCTCCTTACACTGGGTTTCTGGAGGTTTCAACAAGTTAAATTTAAGACATTTTAAGATCATTTTAATGTTATACCCTGTATAACATTAAAGCAAGATTAAGTATTCAAATATTGTATAAGTTACATCTCATCAAAATTATGTGAATATTATCCTATATCCAGAAAAATATATAGGCTGTGTCTCAAACTTAAAGGTATATGTCTTGACCCATTGCTGTTGAAGTAGGTGTCTTAGAAGGCAGCACAGCATTTTTTTTTACCCAATCTTCTCCCCAATGTGTTTGGTAGTCAATCGACCCACCCATTCGTTAGGACTCTCCTTATCACTTGTAATGTCCCTAACTCTAGGAGGGTGCAGACAAACACATGTCTCTTTTGATGCATGTGAAATCAAGCCACCACCTCTTTTTGAACTGCTGCCAACCCAGCAGTTTGATGGATCACCTTTTGGATGCCTGAGCCAGCCGACGTCACTTTTAGTAGTGCTGGGGAGAGAGTGCAGTCTCAGGCCCTGGTTGCCAATGGCAAGCAGCATGACCTGGGATTCAAATTTGCAATTCTCATATCATATTGACAGGGAATTAGTCCACTGAGCCACTCTCGACCCCTGACACAGCATCAGTAACCAATTCACAAAATTCACTAGGCATCAGTACACTGCCAAAATCCTGATAGTTTTCTGTACAGACAGACAGTGCCTTCCTACTGTATCTCCAAAAACTACAATGCAAATGTTTATTAGATTTGGACATGATTTCTTGCGTTCCTGTCTCAGAAAACTGAGTATGCCGCATTTATTACATTTCAGACAGCGTTTATGTGAAATAATTTAGTAGCCATATTGCATGAAAAGTAACATTAAGGCTGTGTCTGAAATGTAAGAAATGCTACAGCATCCTATGACCACCAATGACGCACTTGAGGATGACCAACACAAACTGTGTAGCTACATCTGACTTTTACAAGGTGGACCATCAATGTAGGTGCATCTAACAGAGTGGACAGAGCCAACATTGTGTTTAAAAACTCCAGCAGCTCTGCTGTGTCTGATTCACTCATGCTAGTGTCACACACACTAACACACCACCACCACGTCAGTGTCACTGCAGTGCTGAGAATGATCCACCACCCCAAATAATACCTGCTCTGCTGTGGTCCTTATCATTGAAGAACAGGGTGAACATCACTCTGGACATCAATAGCACCAACCCACAGTACTGGAGAAGAACCTCCATGTTTAAGGCTAATGTAGCTAGCATGCAATGCAGGGAGCTAAGTACGCTGCCTCACTTAGCATCATGTACCGTACATGTGGCATGCCTTTTATTTGCCTCTAGTTGTGCAGTAATCTCAAATAGCTTTGATTATGAGGTTTCCGACACTGTAGGGTACTATTATCTACATAGATGGTCAAAAGTACAGACACATCTGGTTAAGATGGCAGCTCCTATAGTGTTAGCAATGCAGTATACTCGGCTACTTAATGTATGCACCAGTGGAGCCATTAGTAGAAAATATCAGGTCATCTCAGCGCAATAAATGCATAACTAGGAACACACTCTTGGACACAGTGTGTTATGGGTGAGTGGGAGGAGGATGAAAGATTAGTCAGGCGAATAACTCCAGTGACTCTATATTGACACTGGCCAACAATTCCCTGCTGGCTGGACTTCCTCCTTAGCTCTGCTTGCCAGTTATTGTGACACAAGTCCTTTGTGTGCAGTGGACAGAACGAGGCACCGCAGGCTTGATTTCCTCTTGATTCTTTTGTACTAGCTCACTCAATTATGTGTAACTTGAGGCATTATGGTCTGTTTTGCTGATATGTGCACTGGCCACCACATGACTATTTAGGTGTTGTTTATTGAGCCTGTCAGCAGTCCCACACCTACAGAACATGTATACCTCTTATGTAAACTCTCTATAAATAAGAATTGGCCCATCTCCATCGTGCTCCTAACACCCCCACATATACATAAACACTAGCTGTGCTAATTACCAGCATCAATAGGCTGCCCATTGTGCACTTAATCCTTTAAATGGTCTGTTCACACTTTCTTACATCTAGTGTCCTCATTACATATTCAGGCCTTTTAACAGCCCAGCTCACTCCAAACACCCATAAAGGCACAAGCCTAATCATCCCTTACGTCATCCACCCCCTCCCCACCACTCAGCATAGACAACAGAGCAACAAATCAGGGATGGCCTCCAGTGGAGTTGGGTGGCAATTAGTTACATTTACTCAATTACGCATACTTAAGCACAATGTCTCAGCTGGTACTTGAGAGCATTTTCCAATGATAATATATTAGAAGAAAGACATTTTTAAAAGATCTTACAGTCTCATTAGTTCTTCCAAGATATTGGTGCGATCAAATGGAAAGCCAAATGAGACTTTAGTTTAAGTCTCCTGCTGCTCACATATTCTTCCTGGAAAACACGGATTTTGTCCAAATAACACTCATTTAAAATAAGAACTATCTTATAAAAGACTCAGTCTGGTATTTCTCATCCTAGTCTGAGTCTACTCGATTTGATGATGTCAATGATTATAATTTGTAGGAGTCAAGTATTTTGTGTCTCCTGTTTATCTCATGTAATTTCTCTTGAGGATTTAAGGAGAATCCTTATTAAGTCTTCTGAGCAATACATTTTCCCTCTCATTCAACTTTATTTATGATCACAAATCTACTAGTTTGCCATGTAAACATTACAAGACTCATTGCTCAATTTAGATTTTTGCTCAGATCAGATTTGGGTATCGGAACAATTCACGTTCATAAATGTAAAGTGACTTGAAGGAATGTCTAATTGAAACGGCACGCATGCACACATTGATATGTTTATGCAAGCCGCTTCCGTCACAAACAACAAAAACGGTCATATTTATGCTGGGTTGCCAGGTTTTAAAAAATGAGGTCGCACGTAAAACATCATAGGTGGCGGGATACAGATTTTGTCACTAGATAGAAATAACAACAAATTAAACGAGAAATTAATGTCTATGATTAGACACTTTCACTTTTGGGTTAGTTTCAGCTTGTGTAGTGTTATCTGTAGGAATATAGTAGGATATTCTTGGGATTTGGCAACCCTGTATTTGTGAGTCAACTCATATAAATGTGTTAGTAGCTCACATGTGCCTAGAAGACATACACAGGAAGACATTGAACAGCTGGTGAACTGTACATGATCAGGTCGAGAAGGTGAATAAAAGTCAGCCTGTCGCTTTAACTGTTTTAGCAGCTCTGTGGGTAAACAGGTGTGAAACCAGTCAAGTATGTCTCCGCACTATGCGCATGCGTACAGACAAAAAAGACACATGATCCGATGCGACTGTTCACATGTTCACATGTTTATAAATCAGATACATATGACGACATGTGAAAGTGACTCAAATCTAGAGGTGGGTAATCCAGGTCCAGAAAGTAAAAATCCACCCCAGGATTTTTTTTCAACTGCCTTGTTGGTTCCGCTGCAGATATGCTGTAGCAGAGACACACATGAAGTTGGAGCAAAATCCTGGGATGGATTTTTACTTTCTGGACCTGGATTACCCAGCTCTACTCAAATCTGATTTGAAAAGATTTGATTTGATATGTTCACACAGTCCTGAAAAAAAATCATATTTGAGTCACATTTGGGCAAAAAATCTGATTTGAATAATTTCAGCCTGGTAATGTGAAGTGATTTACTTTGGCCTGTCACATTGATATCTCATTTATTGCATTATATTGTATTTACTCAGCTCACTGACAGTTTTGCAGTTGCTCACACCTGTCACTATTGAGTGCTAGCATTTTATTTTAGACCAAAAAACAATAGCACCTAAAAAATGTAGTTCCTAAACACCTGTCAAAACAGGTGCCTAATAAAAGGTTCTTTGGAGTAATGCCTTATCAACATTTTAAAGATCTGTGTAAAGATTTTCATTTTAATTGTATATTTATGCCAAGATAGTATTTTTATAAATAAAGCTTAATAAAATGTTAAGAATTTATCCTGACAGAGGCAGGGTGTAAGGTTCACTGTAGTTTACACAGCTCAATACTGAAGAACCTAATTACATGTATTGATACTCTTTTATTCAAAGTATTTTTTGCAATTTTTGTCATTATTTCACTGAAGCAACAGCATGTTTACTTGAGAATGTGTCTACCCACCTCAGCCAATAGTTACCTAAAGAGGTCTGGACACCACGGGCACCGACTGTGAGTGAACATAATGCAGGAGTGACATAAAGCTAGAGAAAGGATGGTCATGGTGGTGGGGTGGTGGGTAAGTGACCTCTGAGGTTAGGCGTGACACTGAGGTGAAAACCCTCTTGACGAAACCCTCTGTATTTCTTTCAAAGCACCAGGGGAATGTGCTATTGTGTGTTCATTGAGGCCAATGGTTCAGCTGTGGCCCAGAGGAGGAGAATAGAAGAGGAATCTGGGGGTCGCTCGTTTAGCCGCACATTCCTATGCATATTCACAACAGCCATTCAGCGGATGCTCGCTAAAGTAGCCTCAGTTTCCCTCCACTACAGGGCCTTCAGAGCCATAAACTCTGAAACTGAGGAATTCAAGCTGCTGCTGCATCTAATCACACCCAGATACCCTGAGGTTTGAAGGAGTGAGGGTTATGAAAGCACAAAAAGGGATGCCTTGTTTTGGACCATCAGCATTTATAGTAATAGTGTCTGAGAAATATTTAGAAAAATATTTTTGCACAATAAATGTATTGATGCAGAAGACAAAGTCAGTTATTTAAAGAATTCTGTGTGAAATGCATACTGGGTATCAGGAACCAAGAACAGCACCAATGGCAAGTAAACACCCAAAGGAGAAATAAACACTACTATAAGAAGAGTAAAGTGATGACAGGCCAGAGAGAAGATATAATACCACACTTTTATTTTGAAATTTCTCTCCTTTTTTGCATTTTGCTTCTCATTTTTAAAGTATAAAAGATACAGTCATCTGCCAAAAAAGAGGCACTTATTAAATGTCTTTGATCTCCAACTGGTCGTCTGGAACGTTTACAGCTCAAAAGATAAAAAATAAAATTACAATTAAAAAAGAAAAATAAAAATCCTTCATTTTTTTACAACTTAAAAAAAAAACACGAAGAAAAACAAAATAAATAAATAACTTAAAAAAGGACGTTATAGAAACAAAATAGTATGTACAAGTGTTCACTGACTGAACAGGACTGCAGAGCTTATGCTGGGAGTCATTAGTTTGACCGTGTGGAAAATTGGCAAATTTGTAGACACAGTTGACCTTGCTTTGGCTTTTGGTATTTTTTCACATTGATTGAAGTTCTCAATTACAATTTTTTATATTTACTTTTTGGTTGTAGAAAGCTTGTGTGCCTGGACAACCAAAATTATATTCAATGAGCCTTAGTGATTATTATAATTTACTTAAATATTAGAAAACAACAACTTTGGAACAGTTGAATTATGAAGAAGCAGCCAGCTAAATTATACAAATTTCAATTTCAGAACACAACTTTACAAAACGAGGCATAATTAAGTTGCTATTTATAATGAATTACTGAAAAGGTATAGGCCATGTAAGTGAACGGATGGCACTTCTTATAGAAGCGAAACTGAAGTACTCAATGCTTCCTAAGTAGCCAGCAATTCCAAAAGAGGTCAACAACTGTTCTTCTACGGGAGCCATGTGTGGATGTGCTGAAAGGCTGCATTCTTTGAGGTGTCTTGGTGTCCATTTTGGTCTTTCGAAAGTTACCAGAAGGAATCTGTCTATTTGGCATATGGTATTTAGCCTTGCAGTCTTTGGCTCTGTTTGAATATCTGCATGTTCCTCATAGTCAGTCTTGCAGTCTTTGGCTGCGTGTATAAGTCTATGACCCTGAGGCATTCAAAGTTTGCTCTCTTCCTCTTCTAGAGCTCGGTTTAGGCCCGGGATGTATTTTAAAAGCCTTCGCCTAAAGCTTTTCTGTTTGGGTTTCCTCTGCAATGAATTGAATGCACCACACTGCTGCTTCTCTCCACCGGGCGCTGATGAAGACGATGAGCCCCTCACGTAGCTTCGTGTGCTGGCGCTGCGGGATAAAGAAGTTTTGGCTGAGGCAAACAACTCGCTGGCTGGCCTGAGAAGCCGGTGTCGCCCCAACTGTGGTCTGTCCTGAGATGTTTCCCCAGGATTACTGGACGTGTCTTTGGCAGTGCCATTTCCGTTTTCAGCTTGGTAGAAGCATGTTTGATAGAGCGGATCATCATCACCGGTTGCTGAGCTGAGGTGGCTGATGCTACTGTTGGTGCTGCCCGTGCCTGCACAGCGGAGGGCACGCATGACAATAGGGCTTGGGGCACCCAAGCTGCCGTAAATACCTGCCGATTCCAGAGACTCATACACGGCCACATCACTCATAACGATACCTGGACAAGGAGAACAAAGATGTTTTGTTAGACACACCTCTCATGGTACTACTCAGCCTGAAGAACTCCCTGATTGGCTACATTCTGTTATGTCTTGTTCAAAAGGCAGCTGCCTGGTCATGTATATACCAATAAGCTTCAGGTTTTGTACTGTACTGTTCACACTTTGTCAGGAAATGATTGTATGTTACAGCCTTCCAGACACAAACAGTACAACATTTAATTGTTTTCCCACATCTTCCACTACAGGACCTCTGCTGCAGACTGTGTGAGGTAACAACATTCCTAACTGCAACATGAATGAGCAGTGACAAACAGCTTTAAGCTGAATGCGTGGTCATATATAATGTGTTCATGGTTGTGGCGTTACAAGTATAATAAACTCAAAACAAGTGATTTCTGCAGCTTAGTTTCCATATATGGAGTGTAAGGACTTGTGAGTAAAAGACATTATGCTGCAAAAAATGAACAATGTTTAATACCTCAATAAACATCTATGTGCTATTGAATGGACCCTTTAAGACTTGCAACAGAAAGCCACATAAACATTATAGTCCAGTAGAGTACTGCAGCATTTGAACTTCAATGCACAAGATTAAAAACTTTATTTATTTGAATTGGTCTTCAGCAGCAGTAAACATACAGCTGCTAAGCAGGCGTCTACAAACTCAATCCATATGTTAGCATAATTAAGTGTAGCATGAAGTCTGCTTGGACACGTCTCTCTGTGTCTCTCTCTCTCACTCACACACACACACACACACACACACACAGCATGTACCTGCAGCAGTTTTCGCTCTAGTCTTAATAGAGCTGCTTATTATAGTTAAACCTGTTGATCCTTATATAAACCACACTAATGCAAGATGCTGTTTCAAAATTACGCACACAGAGTGAGGTAACACCAAAATAAACCTCACCATGAACAAGTCTCTGTTCCTGCACCATCAGGGATCTGTACTCATCCCACTTCTCATGCAGGGTTTGCTGGGAAAACAGAATGAGAGAATGTCACACAGTGCTGGCCAACAAAGGAGCTTTTTTAAGCAAAATAAACAGAAGTGACAGTTGAGGACTTTTAGCTAAATATTTTGAGGGTTTTTATGAGAACAGAACATGAATATAAAATCATATTGAAAGACTTTAAATAATGAAATGTTTAATATGAAGCATTAATTAAGCAGATGCTTAATTTGCTCTGTTATCCAGAGCGATGTACAGTCAGGGGTTAGTTCAACAGGGCCTGTTCAAGGGCACTTCAGTCATGAACAAGGGGATGGAACCGGCAACCTTCCGGTCACAGGACCAGATCCCTAACCACCAGGCCAGGTGTATGGTGGTGTACAAACAAAATAACAACTAATGTCTCACATATAAATATGTATATGGTGACATATGTACTAGAGCTGGGCGATATGGCTGGAGCTAACAAGCAACAGTATTACACGTCAGAACTCACTGTCAAGCTGCTTAGATGCGAAATGGAAACAAACGTTAATGCTTATCGAATTATATTGTCCTGGGTTATCATCGTCATCGAGGGAAAACTTATCGTGAAAAAAATCAATAACGTTTTATCGCCCAGCTCTAATATGTACCTTCTTTGAGGTAGGACAGTGTCACCAGTTTTAGTGTCTCCCACAAGTTGTTGACAGTAAGTTTATAGACTTTAGTACAGCTGTTTACTTTCCTATGGAAATTTAGCACATAATTTCCTATGAAAATTTAGCACATATTCCTCACAAATCCTCATGTGGAATGTGGATATGGGAATATTTTGGATGTGTTTTGAGCTAGCATAGTGCTATAGTACTTATTTCACCAAGTTGAACAAGATCATTTTTTTGTTTTCAAAGTTATACTCTAGTTACACTCTAGTTTGAGTTCCTGGACGAGTATGAAACAGCTAGGAAAAGAACCGTTTTCAGAAATGTGGGTTGTGTAAAATTTTGGACCACAATTATATATATGCACACAATTTGTTTTCCACACACTGTGGTCTAGACATATAGTTAAGCAACAGTTCTGCTGAGAATAAGTCACCGACACTGCAGTAGTGTGATGGTGTTAAACAGCCACTTCTGCTTTAGCTTCACCACCAGAAGAATGTATAGCTGAGTGGTGGTTCTGCCTGAATGTGCTCATTCAGCTGCGTGCTGGTATGTTGGGGGATTAGGAGGGTACAGGCATGGCAACAGGTGGGGTGTGAGGAGACGGGTGGGGCTGGTGTAGCAAGCCATACCCACACACAGCTCAACTCTTGTGTGTTTTATCTTCACAGTGCACTTATGCAGCCTTGCGGGACATGTACAAGTTGTGTGGGAAAGGCTGGCCTGTGGCTATATGAGTAATATACTGTGGTTGTTTTTGAAATGCTGCGAGGTTGTGTTGAGATGCTTACCTTCAAATACTGCAGACGAGCTTCAAGTTCTGCTTTCCTTATAGCATCACTATATACAGTCTCTAGCCTGAAAATGGCAAAATAGCATGATCATTCAACTGTGACACACTGAAGCTGCAATACTGTAATGAGCTTAAAAGTAGTTAAAAAGGTATAACAGTGTTTTTCAACTTTTTCAACAGCAAAGAACCATGCACAGTCATTTTCTTAGTGGAAAAATAGAAATCCTACAGTCTTGAAATAATAATCGAAGCGAATATGAAGCATCTGCCCATTGGCTGTTATTGTAAACATATATTTGTTGAAAATACATTTACAAATGGATTGGCCAGATGCTTATGGAAGAACTAGTTTTAGTTCTCTAAATAAACTTTAAAATAATGCCTATATCTAAATAATGTAACGGCTCTATACTAAATATAGGTTTTCACTAAGGATGCACAGTCTGAATGGGCCAAAATTGGCTTATTTTTTATCAAAATGTGACTGCCAATTGGCCAATTTATTTTCATAAACACTGGGCAGACCTGTGTTAAGAATTTACAACATAAATAATGAGACATATTAATGCCAAATGACATTATACTAAAATAGCCAGCTGATTCTTACTTTCAACATTATGCAACAGATTTTTTTTATTATTATTTTAACCCAATTTTCCCCCCAATCAACCTACCCATCCACAAAGACTCCCAATCACTTGCAATGTCCCTGACTCTAGGAGGTTGAAGACTAGCACAGCCTTCTCCAATGCATGTGAAGTCACCACCACCTCTTTTCCAACAGCTGCTGATACATCATCACTGGGCAGCCAATGCGTTTGGAGCAAAGCGCAGGATCCCCCGCTGTGATGTATCAGCTGGCAGAAGTCTGAGCCAGCCAACATTGCATGGTAGTAGTGATGGGGAGACAGTGCTAACTATGCACCAAGACAGAGGCCAGTTATGCTGTCCCAGTTGTTGATGGCAAGCAACATGACTGGGATTCAAACTCATGATCCTCTGATCATAAGATTTTTAATGTTTAAGAATTAAAAAATCTTTTAGAAAACATTTATAATGGACATTTTCTAGCCAAGTAACCATTTAGATCTTTGGGTTTCGATATCACATAATTCTGACCACACTGGGTGAAAATGAACTGAGAATGGAAAGGAAAAGGCTATTCCTTTAAGAGGTTCAACATCCCCATGTAACGTCTCCTTTAACATCAGACCCCAGACAACAAACGCGTCTGGGTCCGAGCTTAGCGATTTACAAGGCCCGACTCCCCCACATATATCCGATTTCAAGACCAGTTTGCAACTTGGGTGACAGGGATATGAAGGGGGGGCTGTTTTATTAGGCTGATAACTCTCTCATTTACAGCACTGCTTTGTGCTGAAACACTGAGGCAAATTGCACTAAAGTCCATGAAGAGAGGAAAGCCACGGCCCGCTCGCCGTTCATGTGGTTCACATAACAGCCCCCTCCTTCAGTTTATAAAGAGAGTTTCATTTACTCAGGCCTTTTATCTTTTATTAGCTGAGAGAGAGAGCGAGAGTGTGCTTCTAATCAAGCCTTAACCAAGCTAATTCTTTATGCTAATGAAAAAAGACAGAACAAAGAGTTAAAGTTAAGTTCAGTTGATCCAGCAGAGGAAGATTCAGATCTTGCTTTAGAACGTGTGTGATGTTGCACGTTGGACGCTACAGAAGCTGCACCAGCTGAATAATGTGACACATGCTCATCTGCTCACCTAATGGTGTTGCCTGATGACCTGATGAGCTGGACGATGTCTTTGTGGCGAAAGCCTTCAACAGAAGTTTGGTTCACATTAGAAATGGTGTCTCCTGTCAACACAAGGAAAAAATAACAGGGTTATAGGGTGCTGAGGTTGGAAATTAGCTAAAAAGGGTTCAATCAGGGTAGATTTTTAACAGAAGTGATTTGGGTATTGGGTTTTATTCTAAAGCACAGATGGTTGAGTTTTTAAAAGTTTCAAAACTTGCACTGATTAGCCATTACATTGCAACCAATTTGCAAATATGGATAATAGGCTGCCAAAACACTTGAGACATTATGGTTCAATCCCCTGGCGGAACTCCAAGAATAAAAACCAGAATCGCATTAAGCTCTTAACTCCAAACTGCTCCCCAGGCATCATGAATAGGGGCTACCCGCTACTTTGGGTATGTGTGCTCACTGTACCCTAATGTGTGTGAGTGTGTGTGTTTCACTGCATGGATGGGTTAAATGCAGAGGTCAGATTCATCAGGGTGCAAGCACATCAGTCAAATATTGTGCAGTTGCTCTTTTAAGATCTCTGAAAATATCCTGTGGTATCTAACATCAATATGTTCCAACGGATCCTTTATGTCCTGCAAGTTGTGAAGTGGAGCCACTCTGGACTGGATTTACTAATTCAGCACATCCTACAGATGTTCAATTGGATTGAGACTTGGAGAATTTGAGTCCACTGTTGACCAACCTTGACGCTTTGGAGTTGCTCAAATCAAATCAAATTTATTTATAAAGCGCTTTTTACAACTGATGTCACAAAGCAGCTTTACAGAGTTAGTAATAACAAACATCAAATCATTAATCCCTAATCCCCAGTGAGCAAGCCAATGGCTACAGTGGCAAGGAAAAACTCCCTCAGAGCTGGAGGAAGAAACCTTGGGAGGAACCAGACTCACATGGGGGACCCATCCTCCTCTGGTCTACTAATTCTAAGTTTGTCATAAATCAAAATCATATGATGTTGTTGTAATGTTCAGGTGAACTGATATGGTGACAGTAGTGAGACAGGGTAGCAATGATAACGGCCAGAAAGTCCTTATGAACTCGAATGTGGGCAGTAGAGTAGGGCATCTGGAGCAGGCCACAGTAGTTGGTTGTTGGTCGGCAGCTGATCCAGCGAAGCATCATGCAGAGAATAGTAATCAGTCTTCCATCAGCCTTGGTCCGGACCGATGGGCAATCAATATGATCACCTGGCTATAAATGTTTGGCCCATGTCAAGTGTCTCAGGTCTTTATGGTTGCATATTTTTCTCCAGCATCCAGATGAGAATCAAGTTTTGGCAGATTATCTGATTACATTGTGTTGAGTGTTTTCACAAGATAACATTTGATTATCACGTCATGAGTGGTCATAATGTTGTTGCTGATCTGTCAGTGAACAATAACAAGCTAAGTCTTTAACCTGCACATTTACAGTATTTGTAAAAGCTGTACAGCAAAAAATTTATTTACACAGATGTGTCCATCAGACTCCGTTACTTACTGTAAGAGATTGAAAATATACAGTAACATTATGCAAATTTATTAAAGAGCACTTTAATAAACCCTCTTTGAGCTTTGAGACAGTTTGTGCAAAAACTCTGAACTTTGCTGTGTGGGTTCATGGCATGCAGCACCTAGCATGAGAAGATTTTCCTACTTAAAATCAAATCCAACATTCTTTGGTGCCATAGCCAATGAAGAGGCTGTTTTATAGCACTTTTTGAGCTGGCTTAGTTTGAGCTTTTCCACAAAAGCAGTTATAAAGCACTGGAGTGCTTTTAGATGTGAATACTGAGACATAAGGTTGGTTCCTTTTTTTCTAAGCCTGTGGGCTTTTGTGCAAAATACGATGAGGTTATGCATGTCCGAGAAGCAGGCCAGTGAGGACAATGGAGAAAAGCACGCAGAGAATGTAGGAAGTGAAACTAGCCAAAACTGACACGCAGTTGATCTGAGATCAGTTTGTTTTTGGTCTCATGATTGTTTTGGGTGGGGTTAACTGATCAGATATCAGTAAAAAATCAAAGCACATGCTGTACTTTGAACAGTGTGTTTTCCCCATAAGATTATATAACAGAAATACACACAGTCTGCATATATTAGATTTTCTTTTTATTTGACGGCGTTATTGCAAGCCTCTTACAATGATGAGTGCAGCATGTTTATGGAAAAACATGTGCAAGCCAGTGACTTATTATGTCAGATACTTGGATGACAGCATCAACATAAGCAACTACACATCTCACCAAACTACACAGCTGAAATAAACTAAGTGAGGACACAAAATATGAAACAAAGGGCTAAGGGGTGGTTTCTCAGTCCAAGATTAAGGTTAATCCCAGACTACAAAGAGCTGCCAATGGTTATTAGCCATTGGCCTAACAGGCATTCCACTTTAGCCCAAGACTAGGCTTAATCCATGTCCGGGAAACCAGCTGTAAGAGTTTAACATTGGAGGCTACTGTAGAAAGGGGTTTATGTATAAACGCCTTTTTGATTTATGTCTCGCCAAATATCCTTGACAAATACAGAAAACGTGTTTGTTCTATGCAACCAGAGGAAGTAGCACAATGTTGAGAGCTAATCTTCAAGATTAAAATAGGACTGGTGTGTTTGAACGTGCAGGAACTAAGTTCACGCCTGAAAGCTTTCCGGAGTTCGAAAGAGGAAAGTCATGCTAGGAGCTGATACTACTAGAACGCTGCAGGCTCAGTTGACTAAAAACAGGTAAAAAACAAGACACATGGGTAATATTTTCACTTCCCTAAACAGAAGGCAGACACTTGTGTCTCAGCGCTGACAGTGAAGTGACAATGCCTTCAGGGCACCAAACAGAGACAGGGCGGAGCTTAAATAACAAGCAAAGTGACCTCGCAGCATTGCTTTTACGCAGTTGGTGTTTTCCCATAAGGAAGATTTTCCAACACAAACATCAACACTGAGAATGTGCACTAAAAACCAGTCTCACTTTGCATTAAGAATACGCTTATAAAGTGCTTATTAATGGTTTAAAATGAGCTTATTAATTAGGTCATAAACATTATACAAATCATTAACCAACGATAATTCATACATAGAATGACAGATGAGGACAGAAAGCATGCTGAACAGTAAACAATACACAAGCTTTGTAATAAGTATTTAGTGACATCCAGGTCATATCATTTCTGATTAATAAAGCATTACGGTTAAATTATTCATTAACCTTATGATGAGAGTGAATGTTCACTATTTCACAAGCAATGAGTCACTATGTCCTTTTAGTTTATGCATTACAGCTGCTTAGTAATGATTTGTAAAGTGTTTAATACCTAATTAATAGCCATTAATAAAGTCATTGTTATTTTTTATTATTACAGTTTCCTCTTTAGCCAATCAGCCATATTTTTTGCACAGGACATGTTTTTACTTTCTCTGAAGGTGTACTGACTTATTCTCTTAGAACATCAATAAAAGATGTATGCTAATGTATGTTCATATAAATGTAATTATTTAAATTTAAATTATTACATAAAATTATTAATTATAAAATACTTAATAAATTTACAATTTATAATAAAATATAAAGTGTGGCACACATTTTCACATGGGACTGTGGAACAGAATCAAATAAAACATATTTGCATTTTGTTCTCTGAAAAAAAGAAGGTAGAGGACAGGAAATAGAGTAGTTATTTAAGTACCTTCACTCAAGCCATTTGCCACATCTTATTCGAGCCTGTGTGTTAAATGCCAGTTTAGAAAGAGACCACCTAACCAAACACAGTGGCTGTCCACAGTGATGTCCTTTGCACACACTTACCAACTTTAAGGCCGGCAAGCTTGGCTGGACTGTCCTCGTGAACTCTACAGACGAAGGTGCACATCTCAACCGAGTTCTCATCCTGCTGGTGCAGCCCATATGTCTGCAAAAAAAACAACATCAGCTAAATGAGTAAACAAAGGCAAATGAATGAAACTGGCTCGCGTGCAGAGGGTGTTGACCATGTGGAGAAGAGTAAATGTACACAGGGATCAGATACATAAACAATGAGTCAGAACTGCTCTGTGGGTCAATACACAGAACTGTAACCCATTAAACCTGCTATAGTTTCAGTGCATTCAATCTAACAATAGACAACTGCTGATTGATGTATTTACTCCATTGATGTATAATACTCCACTGACTTTAGCACGTGAAAATACAATACACTCCAAATGCTACTGTGTAAAAAGTTGAAAATTTCCCTGTATGTTCCACCCATATCACACAATGATGTTTTCTTTTTTTTTTTGCCATAGTTTAATTTTATATCAAACATTCAAGCATATCCAGCTACTTGGTACTGGTATCAAAATATCTAGTATCAAGGCAAATTTGAACCTCAAAAAGGCTTTTAGTGACAATATTCTTTGTTCAGATGGGAATAATTTGACAAGAGCAGAAAGGAGTGAGGGCTTGGCCACTTTTCCCCACGCTTCAGCAATTCACCACTCAGGGTAACAGAGTTCATACAACAATTTCAACGGTCTAGAGTTTAGGGAGGGACTTCATGGTGTTGGTCACATGTAAAACATCCTCATTTACCAAGTCAAACTGAAACCTGGCCTTCTGAAACTTCTCTTTTTGAATTTTTCTTTCATGCTACTGTGGCATGAGGCAGAACAGGTCGTCCAGCAGTAACCTGACAGATTCTAACAAAGGCCTTTAAGCTAGCTTTTAAGCTAGCTATGTAGCTACATTTTACTGGTGTCAGTACTTTGCTAGTAACCAGTGCTAAGTAGTTTGACTGTGCATAAAACATGATCTGAGGGTGGCTTTAAAAAACTTCCTCTGACCCTTATGAAAATTAACCATGGTTTTACCAGGGCAAGGTATCCTTGTTTTTTAGCAAAAAAAAGCTATGGTTAAAATGGTGTTTCTACCACATGGTGGTACAATAGTGGTTTTACCACAGTAGTGTTCCATGGATTTTGGTTGAAAGAAAATGGTATAATAATTTGGTGGAATCTCTACCAGGAAACAATGGTTACTATGGTGTTTCTTTGCTGAGGTTGGCTCCGAGAACATCTGTCCATGCAATAGTTAAAAAAAAAATCCTTACACTGAAGAAACTACTGAAAAGGTCATCAAGGAAGCTATTGTTGTTTTAGCTATGTGACCTACTTTTGTCAATTTTTATAGAAAATAGTATGACATACAATGTCAGAAACCATATAAGTAAATCTATTTGAGAATCTTTGATATGGTTTGAAGCAATGCAAGGTGATTTATTTAGGTATGACCAGTGCTAACAGTTAGCTAGCATTATAGCTAGAGTTAGCTAGCCTTGTTGCAAGTGCAAAGAAGCAGCCAAATATGCCTTCACAAGAAAAACTTTGGTTCTACCATGACAACATTGTTCTATCTTTACGGATTTGTCATGGACCAAAACCACAAAAAGTACCATGACTATTCCATAGAATATACCACAGCAAAATTAAAAAAAAAAAAAAAAAAAAAAAAAAAA